>SKCR01001200.1:0-84240 GCA_019454045.1 Zanthoxylum bungeanum
TAAATCAGAAAATTTTCTAAGAATGCATACCTGAGATGGTTCAGAAGTGGCTTTAGTTCTAGCTGCGGTGGTTTTTCAATCGAAGGCTTGATTCACTTTTTTTTTTGGTAATTCCAAAATTTCCACATGTGGTGTTGTTCTGAAGCGAGGTGCTCCATCAAGATAGTCGATACATTCCAGAATTTCATCATCTAGTTCTCTGTCAGTCATGTTGGTGATGCAAGCTTCGAGTTTGTCATTGGAAAGTTGCATTGCATCAGTATTCTAGATGATACTATGAATAACATCAATTCTGAAACATTCCTCATCATTTTCATCATTCGGGAATTTCATGGCTTTGAAAACATTGAATGTTACTTCTTGGTCCTGCACTTTCATGGTTAGTTCTTCTTTTTGTACATCAATAACAGTTCGACCTGTAGCCAAGAATGGTCTCCCGAGGATGATGGGTACATCTTTGTCTTCCTCCATGTCAAGGACAATAAAAAATTTGCAGGGAAAATGAATTTTTCGACTTTGACCAATACATCTTCCACTACACCTCTCGGAAATGTGAACGATCTATCAGCAAGTTGCAGAGTAACTGAGGTGGGCTTTGCTTCTCTAATCCGTAGTTTCCTGTAAATAGACAGAGGCATCAAGTTAATATTGGCTCCTAAATCACACAAAGTCTTACCGAAGTAATGTTCTCATATGGTGCAAGAGATAGTGAAACTGCCAGGATCTTTCAACTTTGGGGGAAGCTTCCCCTGAATGATGGCGCTGCATTCTTCTGTCAATGCTACTGTCTCGTAATCTCCCAATCTTCGTTTTCGTGACAGAATATCTTTCATGAATTTGACATAGCTGGGAATTTGTTCCAACGCTTCTGCAAATGGAATATTGATATGAAGCTTTTTGAAAATCTCCAAGAATCTAGCAAACTGCTTGTCCAGTTGTATTTCTGGAGTCGCTGTAGAAAAGGTGGAGTTGGAGTAAATTGATCTCGATAATTTTTTTTGCTACTTTTTCCTCCATCTGTGGTTCTACTTTGCTGCTTTCTTTTGCAACTTCCTCAATGGATGCCTTTATTCTAGTATCTTTGTTGATTTCAGTACCACTTTTCAAAGTGATGGCTTGCCATTGCTTTTTCCCTCTATTCCTTGGATTTGGTTTTGTGTTGCTAGGAAGGGTACCTTGCGGTCTGTAACTCTGACATTGGCCAGTTGTCCCATTTGATTCTCCAGTGCTTTAATAGAAGCTGCTTGGTTTTGAATTAATGCTGTTTGAGAATCGTATTTTGCTTCTAGCTTTTTCAAGTGGACCAACACTTCTGTTATTCCTGGTTCTTTTTCATACTTCTAGCCTTTGTTTTATTGTTGGAATCCCGGAGGTGGATTGTTCCTTTGCCTTGAATTGTTGCTCCATGCGAAATTGAGATGATTCCTCCACCCTGGGTTGTAGGTGTTGGAATATGGATTATTTCACTGTCTGTTGAAATTATTGACATAATTCACCGTCTAATCATGTTGGTTTTCCTCTGGTGCTCCTCCATATGGTGAACTTATGGCACCGATGATGTTTACAACTTGCGTTCTAAGTGTTTCCAGGCATTTGCACATCTGCTCCAGCTTGGCATTCATTGCTGGGTTGGCTCCGACTTCGTGGATTCTTGCTATTCGTTGAATCATTCTTCTTTCTGTTGGCCACAAAGAATTGTTGTTGGCCATTTCTTCAATTAGGTCCCAAGCCTGATCTTCTCCTTTTTCCATTAAAGCTCCTCCAGCAGCAGCATCAATTGTGGTTCTCATTTGTCCAGAAAGTCCATTGTAGAAGGTTTGGACTTGTAGCCATTTTGCAATCTCATGGTGAGGATATTTTCTGAGCAACTCCTTGTATCTTTCCCAAGCTTCGCAGAGGGATTTTGAGTCATGTTGCACAAAGAATGTGATGTCATTCCTCAACTTTGCAGTTCTGGCTGGGGGAATATACTTTGAAGGAATTTGGTGGCAAGAGTGTTCCAAGTTGTGATGGAACCTGCTGGTAGTGAATGTAGCCAAGCCTTAGCTCTGTCTTTCAAGGAATATGGAAACAAACGCAGTCTCATTGCTTCTTATGCCGCTAAATTGTAATTGAAAGTGCCGAAAACTTCCAGGAAGTTGCTGATATGGGCATTAGGATCTTCAGTTGTATTCCCCCAAAACTGAACTGACTGTTGTATCATCTCAATGCATGTTTTGTTGTCACACGCATTTGCTGGTAAATGAGGAAGTACAATGCATGAAATGAAGTCGTCAACCACCAGAATAGTTCTATCTCGAATGGGAATTTGTTGTGCAACCTCCAAAGGTTCAGGTTCCTTGTTAATCAGTGCTTCTTGACCTTCTCGCCTTTCCTTTCTGAACAGTCTGATTGTTCTTTCAATTTCTCGGTCAAACGGACGGATTTCAATGCTTCTAGTTCGTCTCATGTAGTGTCTGAGAACCTGAAACACAAGAAAACAGAAATAATAAGTAAAAACAAATTAGACACAAGTAAATATATCTAACCCCAAAATTAACAGTGAAAGATAAATAAGTCCCCGGCAATGGCACCAAAAACTTGATCGGTGAAATCACTCACGTAACGCAAGCGCACGTATCGCTCAAGTAGTATAAAATATATCGATCCCAATAGGACTAAATACCCAGGCTATCAATTTATGAAGTTAAATGTTTACAAGTATCTAATAGATTGGTTGTTGATTGGATGGTGATTTTTATCTGAAACAAGTAAATAAAACAGTGCGAAAGTAAATTAAAGGAAAATTCAATATTATAAAACTATATAGGGTTGTGAATCCTTCCAATATCTTTTAAAGATGAAGTGATTTTCTCATGTTTGTGCAATATATCGGTTTATTAACCTGGAACAAGAAAATATGAAAAAGCCTCTTTCGATGGTCAGATGCAAACACCCAGGGTAACCCAATTAACTATATTTCTATGTTAACCAAGTTATCTGAATTAATTAAGATTAAGTTCCAATTATGTCTACCCCCGCCCGACAGGTATATTCCGGTCCTGTAAGGAAATCTACCTAAGAGTCATTTGCCCCGAGGTGAGATCGCGAGCTATTGAGTTTAAGGCTAAACCTAAAATCCCTTTTCAAAGTTCATTTTAAATTTACCAAATCAATCTTATTAATGGCAAGTTAACAAGAATCATTAAGACCAAGGCTCAATAAATAAACCTTTATACTACCCAAAATATAAAATTACCACTTATAAACCAGTGATATTGGAATTCATCATAACCCCAGATATGGAATTTAGTTACAACACATATCTAGGACTATTAAAAACATTAATAAAGAAAATGACATAAAGTAAAACTTGAAATTAAAAAGGTAAATAAAGTAATCAAGGAAATGTTGGGGGTTAGAAGGTCAACTTTTATTACTTAAAATTTAGATATCTCCCTTATTATAATATATAAACTTTGCATGACATTATCAACCGACCATATAGGCGGTATCCTGATTAAGTCAGATTTTTCATTAATTCCAACCGACCATAAAGGTGGTATCCCATTAAGTCAGGTTAAAATCAATTTATTTAAGTCAAACCGACCATAAAAGCGGTATCCCATTAATTTAGGTTTTAAAATAGTTTATATATTATAACTATGGGAGGTTAATCTAAATATTAGTAATAAAAGCTTTACCTTTCACCCCAGTAGAGGGAAGTTACCTCCTCATACTGGAAAGTAAAAATAAAGAAAGATCTATTGCTTAAAATAAAAATTAAATACAAGAAAGCTGTAATAAACAAAGAAGATACAATCTTCTTAGTATTCTTAAGGAAATCCTTAGAAGAAGGTATGAATTTTCCTTATGATTTCAACTTCAGTTTATAGGAAAGATTCTACCCCGCGTGTCGGGACGCAAAACACTTTCGCGTCGCGACGCGCCGTTGATTTGATGCAATGAAGACACATGGCTGTCGGCAGAATTATTGGCTTGGCGTCGCGACACGTTGAGGGTTCTGCATCGCAACACGAGCTACAATGATGATGCGTGTTGGCAGACTACATAATTGTGGCGTGTCGCGACGTGTAAATAGAAAATTTCCCAATTTGCCCTTTTTGATCCGAATTTCACCATTTTAGCCCTGATTCAATTTCAATGAGTTCCGAAACTTTATTTATCTGCTAAATAACACAAGACACATAAAAATATTTACAATACTCGAGAAACTATACAAAATATTAAGTCCAAGGGACGGTAAATACTGATATATTTACCGCTTATCAACCAGAATTATCAAACTAATCATGCGTCAATAACCTGAGTCACGCGCAAAGACCGAGCAATAATCGAACAGAACCATGTCAATAGAGGGTAATGGGCCAGGCATATTCTGATGGTCAAGACCCTAGAATAAAACGCCACAGAGGTTTTAAAAACTAAAACTGTCACCATGCTCCATGAAGGAAACATATCGTCATCATATATTTTCAAAAACAGGTTATCCACATAAATTTTATAAAAAATAGTTCATAAATATCATAAAATCAAAATATCAATTAAATCATAACTCAAAAGTATCATAAAAACAGAAAGCAGAAGTATCATAAAATCAAATTATCAAAATATCAAACTATGGATCAAAATACCATAAATAAGAGAAACAAAAATATCCACGGTATATCATAAAACTAAAATCTATTATTGAAATCAAATTTCAAAATCCATATTTAAAAAAACCATAACTGGCGTCTAGGAATCAACTCAACTGAATGAAAAGAAAACCAAGAGTCCATTGTCCGAATCCCGCGCACTGACAGAACATTGTCTGAAACAGGATCATATCGATAAAGGGTAAAAAAACAGCCATTGTCAGATGGAAAAATCCCATAAAAATTAGATTACATATTGTGGCGGCATCATCTCACATCAAAAATGGAGTCAAGACATTTTGATTGTTTGCAAAACTTTTCAAAATTGGCATGCAAATTACTTACTCCAAATGACAAACAATCATGTGCATCCATACATATATTAGGCTCATCACCAAACACTTATCAAATCCAACATCAGTTAGCAAGAATTCACAGGTCAAACATATCACATATCACATTTCAGATCCATCAAATATTGACAAATGACTCATACATTGAAAAATATTATTGTCAAAGTACACATCAATAACATAATTCTAACTTACTATTTAAATCTATACTCGCACCCCATAAGATTTTTTGCTTATATATTCCAAACCACCAATTCACATGGCTATAACTAACCCAAACCCGTGGTGGCTAGGATCTAACCAAATACATTCATGGATCATGTCTTTATCTACCTATCTAAGCATGTTTATTGATTTATAACGTGTAAATATAAAATTTACAACTCAACATCAAGCTTATAGACATATCTTGCCATAACATAACCAATACACAACGTATTTATAATTCATAACTATAACAAGTCATGAATTTATTCATCCTCCATACATAATCTAGTTATTCATGCTTTATTCATTTTTTTCATCATCATCATCATCAACATCAACATCACAAATCATAAACATAAAACATATAGGTGAATCGTGACTGTAAAACTATTTATGTATAATATGCACTTGGATTTTATACTTAAACATATTTATAAACATAATCATAAAAGGTATACTTAAATATAAGAATAACCATGCCAAAACACAAAGTACATACATGCTTCAACCACACCGATAGGTTCGACCATGATCCTAGGAACTTATTCCAAATCAACAAATTAAACATGTCCATAATATAACATTACATGCAATGATTTCAATATAACCAACATAAAATTAGGCATCCCGATTCTTCTCATTCTAAATCCAATTCCAAAAGTCTTTTTCTAATTTGATTTCAATTCATCTTCATTCCTGATTTCATTTGTATTATTGGTGTTATAAATCTGGCGATGTTCCAAATCCATTCCCAATTCTAATTCCAAGTTTGTAGTTTGTTCATATTCATTTTAAAATTCATTGGTGTTCCAAATCCATTTTTGATTCCAATCCCAAACGTCTTTTTCCAATTTTCTTTCGATTTCAAATTTCGAAGTCTAATTTCAAAGTTTGTCCAGCTTTCCAAATCTGTCTGGCTTTCTAATTCCTATTCAAAATATTTCTAACATCGTCAGCAGTCTAAATCCATTTAGTGTTCCAAGTCCAGTGGTGTTCTAAATCCATAATGTTTTCTAAATTTATTGGTGTTCCAAGTCCATTGGTATTCCAAATTCTACAGTATTCCAAATCCATTTCCAAATTCGTCATCATTCCAAATTCATTGGTATTCTAAATCCGTTGGCATTTTAAGCCCATCTCTAATCCTTTTGGCATTCCAAAGATGCTAGCGTTCCAAGTCCTTCAGTGTTCCAATCCTATTGGTGTTCTAAACCCATCAGCCTGTTTCATCATTCAGCACGATCCTTGTTCTAAAATTCCTTTGCCTTCAGAAGTGTTCCAAAACCTTTCTTTGCTATAAATATTTTCTGTCGTAGACATTCCAAAACCCAATTTTTCTGATCTAAAGGCATTCATAAACTTGTTGCTGCTGTAGGCGTTCCAAAACCAAATTACGCGGCGGGCATCACCCTCAGCTATTACATCTAGGTGGATATCGCCCCCATGTCTTGTCCGGGTGCTCTGTGTCTTGGGGGCATCAACTTTTGACTTCAATTGAGTGTTCTTGCTCAATTTCTTGGAGGCTTATTTTCTCCAAATTTCCTATAAAAGAAATGTTGTATGTATGCATGCAAATGATCTATAGCTGATTACCCATTCTTCGGCCTGCAGAAGGTCGCGATGCTTTCTTCTATAGGGGTATCGTCATACTTCATCTTATTTTATGCTCAAGCTGTCCCTCGGGGGGGGGGGGGGGGGGGCTAAATCATGGATTTTGCTATCCAAGTTCCTTTCATTATGCAAAGACTTTTTGCATGTTCTCAAAAATTATTTTTTCAAATTTTTTTAAATTTAGTCTCTTTCAAAGGCATGAGCATTGTCTAAATTGAAAATTTTATTTTCAACTAAGGCTTCACCTTTCGAATGCTTCTTCATTGTGTGTGTGATTCTCCCATAAATAATTTCGTGCATCCCAAATCGGTTTATACCAGTGCTAATTGTAGATTAGTGCTGACAGTTTAGTTCACTTTTCGTCTATTCCTTGGTCAAGGTAATCTAATACCTAGTTAAGGATTGACATGATTTTTTAAAATGTTTATTTTATGTATGGCTTATCCCCAACTTCTTTAAGTCGTCCAAATAGCCTTTTGTCATAAAGACTGCGTATTTGTGATGCGAGCCTTTGATTACTCAATAATTTCACTAACTCAGGTTGCTTTACACACTCATTATCTGACTTTTCATTTGATGCAAAAGTAGTCGTGGGGTTCACGACACTCCTGGTTAATAAAAATCTAGACAACATAGTAGATTCTTTTGTGGGATTCCTCTTTCTTTTTTTTTTTTTTCATTTTTCATTTTTCATTTTTCATTTTCTTTTTCTTTTATTTTCATATTTTTCTGTTCTCTTTTATATCACACATTTTTTTTTGCATCATCTCATTAACCTTGTGTCATCTCATTCTTAACCTTGGAAAGAGGTCAAATGAATGTCAAAAGTTTTGACCATCTCTGCGAGTTGTGCCAGCATAAATTCTTTCCAAGTGTTTTACAATTCTAAGTGCAAGCTTTAGTGTGCATTTTATGGATGGTATTTTATTAGTGATTCCCCAGTTAAAATTATCTTAAGGATTTAGACATGCTCACCTTTTGTTAAGAGATGGAAAATTTTGTAAAACTAAATTTATTTCATCATAGAACGTCAAAAAGATAGTCATTACAAGATAAGGAAAAGTGCGATCCAAAAATCAAGTTTACAATTGGTACCCCTCAAGATGAGGTATTTTGCCTTCGTTGATCAAGTCAATGATCCCATGTTTTAGGCGAGCACACCTTTTAGTCTCATGATCTGGGAAATGGTGGAATGCACAGTAGTTGGCAGGGTTGCCTTATTTAGTCACTGGCTTCTGTTATGGATCCAGTGGCTTAAAGAGACCATGCCTTGTCAATTCTTCTAAACTTGGTCTAGTAGTTTTCCTATGTCGGAGAAGTACCGCTTCTGGATGGTGTTTACCTCTGATGCTCCATTTTCTAAGCCTCATCCATTGTTCTTCTTGTATTGTCTTTGGCTATAGAGTTTATTGATCTCCACCTCTTCCTCTTCCAAGTCCAAGATAGTCTATTTTAGCTGTTGAAGTCCATGATAATGGAGGTCATCCTCCTCAACTTATTGTAGATGAAGGGCTTAGTTCCTTTGATTATCATTTTGATTTGATTTTTTCCCGAGGCTATTGCCTGCATCTTTAGAAGTTGGCTTCTCCATCAGTCCATATACTCCTTGAAGCTCTTGTCTGACTTCTGTTTCGTGTTCTTTAAGTCACAGAGTGACATATAAATCTTCATGTCTGTGACATGTTGACTCAAGAAAGCCTTGACTAGTGTTCTGTAATCCTCATTTACTTTCCTCTCGATGCCATAGTACCACACCACGGGCGCTCATTCCAATGAAATCCTAAACATCTTCCGCACTTGGAGTTGGGACAGTCCAGTAGCACTCATTAAGGAAACATATTGAGGGATGTGTGCCTTGGGGTCTCCATTCCCATTGAATTTCGCCATTTCGGGCATTTTGAACTTAACAGATAGTTATTCCTTGAAATCCAGTGAGTTTTAATTTAGCAAATCTTTATTTTTACCCTTCATCTTCTGGGTCATCGCCTCCATTTTCTCCTTCAATTTTTATAGTTCCATCTCGGCCTAGGACTTGGCCATTTTTCATGTAGTGTATTATGCTATTTCCTCACCGTCTAGGGCAAGTACTTCCTCCACTCTACTCTCGGGCTCCTCAAGTCTCTTCTCACTAAACTCAGCCTCGGCTGCTTGAGGTGTTGTTTGAATCATTGTCAGGTTGGCAAAGATATTGAGCATAGTCTATAGTTGTTCTGCCATCTTATTCACAGTGGTTTCCAATTAATCTACATGGGAATTATCATTGTTGGCCATTTATGCATCGCTTATCATTGTCTTCCTGACTAGTCTCACTTCTTCTCTAACCTAACCAGTCCTTATGATGACTTAAATCATAAGGCGTTAGCATGATGCATGAGATCCTTGAAATGCATGTATGCATGAGATGCATGGAATACAAGGCTTGTTCATGCAACATACATCCTTGGAACTTTATTTCTCACATAAAAATGGTAAGTCCATATCTTCCCTAGATATAGCTTAGCTCGTGCACCAACAAAGGATACACAAACTCGTTCTCTCATATGTTAATGGTAAACCTTGGCTACCTCGATTCTCTTCCACTGTTAAAGGAAAATTTTAGTCCATTTACAACATGATTAAGCCTTATATGAGTATCGTGTCATTGTCCAAAAGTGATGAATTGGACCCTTGGTAAAGATGGTTATTCTGGATTGGGCTTAAAAGAATTTAAGTATGCTCAAATAAGCCCAAAACAAGGCGTGATATTTCCTTCAATGAATGCCAAGTATGGGCATCAAACTCGTGCTTTTGAAACCTATGGGATCATAATTAATCGCTTTCAGTCCCATAGGCTCTGCATACTAGGTGGCCTATAGACATTTCAAAGCACTCAGCCCAATTATCAGGGAACGAGAACTTGTCTCAGTTGAAAAGTTCCAAGTTTTTCATTTCATGGTGAGAAGATTGGATTACCTCAAATGGTTAGGGCCCATACAGAAGCATTATGTAGGCTCATTCCTAGGAAAAACAACTATGGGCTTCGATGTGGGCTTAATAGGGTAAGACTTAGGCTCTCATTGGCGAAGGGTTGTCCACAACTAGGTTTCCATACTCAAGGCTTCAGACGACCAATGAACATGTATTTTTTATAGCTCGAGGGTACATGTCAATGATTGATGGGTATCATAATGTAACATCCACCATATTGAGTGAAAGTGATTTCTCAATGCGTGATGCCATCGGGGCTTAGAGGGTATATAAAATGATGAGGACATATCTCACCACAGATACAACAATGTATGTTTTTTGAAGCCGATTTTCTATCCATGGTGGAGTCGCCATCAATAAGAGCGAATTAGGATTTCCTGCTATGTTTATGACATTGGGGATCACAATACTGTTGAGCTCTCAACTCGTAGAGTGTACAATTAGGCCATGGGAGACTAATCAGACAATTAAGGAATCACCATCCAGTATAAGACACTAGGAATGATATAAGGTCGTACTACACCTCTCCTAAGGTCGACCTTAAAGCTGTTTGGGTTTGGAACAGTCCCTTATTGATGCCAATATAGTATCAATGTTTGAAGAGAAGTATCACAATGCCTTATAATGTAAATATCATGCAAAGTAATTTAACACACTCAAGAATGAAAACATAGCAGTAAAAGGTAGTAAATAAAGATAAATAAACATCCAAGAGTATAAACATAATGAAATTAGTTAGAGCTGGCCGGATAAGAATCTTAACTTGTATGTCTGACCAAACTTACTGGAAGTCTGGTCGAAGGTGCAGTGTAATCCAAAATCACAGAATCATAATAGCGTGAAAATTAAAGCAAAAAATAAACGAGAGAACTCATGGAAAGTATTATGAAAAAAATAAAAGGATAAGTAAACAAAAATAAATAAAATGGTTATTATTTCCTTGATACGTGGAGTTGTATCTCAAGTACAGACAGCACTATCATCCATTCGAATTCGGCTATGGAATTTACGTATGGGTTTTCATCATATATATCATGGGAAAATTTTATGTCGAATGTAGCCTTATATACAGTTGGAGTTAATATATGACTAGTGTATGCCCGGATGGACATATAAGATATCAGTCCAAAGATACTGTGTCAAAATAGTAAATGCGGAGTCAAACGATAAGGGCCTTCAGGTCTTACCTTAGGTGTAGATCGGCTGTGAGAACAAGTATGAGAGTTTTGGATGGTTCTCGGCTTTATCTACTGGAGAGAGATTCAAAAGGTTTTTTTTATCTTTATTTGACAATTAGGTGCTTGTGTTTCAATGATTTTTGGCAAATGATCAGTTAGAAGTTTCAAATCCGGATATAGAAAAAATCCCATTTGGTCTGTGTAAAGCTTTTCTTTTATAGTGATGGTTTCTTAGTTTAAGAAGTTAACAATCACCTTTAAAAAGAGAATTTTGATAATAAAGCAATTTGTAGTTATAGAAGGTGCTAATATGGAAATGAAGATAATTGGAAAATGTTTTAAGATGGAAAGGATATGGGTTTATGGATGTTGGCTAAGAAGGAAAGAGATTGAGCCATTCTGCAAAACTGAAAATGCGATGTATGTCCAGTCGGATGTTGAGGTGTATCCGTCCAGATGTGATGATTATGTCGGTCCAGACTTAGGGGATAATATCCATTCAGATGTATATGGTTTCTCTCTAATATTAGACCTTATGACCTTCCTTAACTTTCATACAGTTCCCCTATAAGAGACTCATCATCGGACTATGTAAGAATACGATACCTACATCAGGCCCACCTGGTGCTTGCCCAGAACTATTTCATTATTATTTTATCAATGTTATAATAACTTATGGACATTTAATTTATTTATTGTCCTTTATAATTCATATTTGTGCCATTGTGTGCTTTATAAATGGTTGTTGCGTGTTCTCGCATTATAAGATATGAAGATGCCTCATTTGAGCGTAAATATTATACTGACATCAGTAAAGGACCATTCCAAACCCAAATGAGTTTAAGTTCGGACCTTGCAAGAGGTGTAGTGCGACCTTAAATCATTCTCGATGTCTTATATAGGGTGACGACTCCCTTATTGTCTAGTTAGTCCCCATTCGGGATTATCCATACCTCTATAGGCTATGAACCCAATAGTGTAGTGGACATTGACGTCATAGGAATAGCGGTAAACCTCGCTCCGCTTCTACAAATGATGACTGCGCTAGGTATAGATAATCAGCCTCGAAAAATACCTTGTAGTATTTATGGCGAGATTGTGGAGAACCATGTCTTTATCTTTTGCATACCCTTTTTATCCCCGATGGCATTGCATATCGAGAAATCATTTTCACTCAAGGCAGTATATTGGTATGTGATGATAACCATCATTTTTTGGCACGTTAAGTGCATTCCCTTAGTCGATTGAACCATGTCTTTCATCTTTTGCATACCTTGTTAGGTGCGTTCCCTTTGCCGATTGAACCCTTGGGTAGGGAGACTTAGTGTGGAAAACCCTTTATATCCCTAGGTATAAAAAAGATATGTTCACTTGATCGATTGAACCATTGAGTTGGGATATCTAGTTGTGGATAACACTTCACTGATAAGAGCCAAAGCCATACCCTTATCAGCCTTCGTAAAAAGCCATTAGTTGTTATTATATATGAGTCTCCCTTATTCTTGTGTTTAGGCTCTTAATCATTTGAAGCCATTTGAAATTTGTGCCATGAGATGTAAAACTTGTTGGGCCTTTTCAACTGGGACTAATTTGTATTTCATGATAATTGGGCCAAGTGTTTTGAAATGTCAACGGGCCACCTTGTATGCACACCTTATTGGGACTAAAAATGTTTAGTTAAGATCTAAAAAGTGCCAAAATATGACTCTGATACTCAAACTACCTTTCATCTAGAAAATGTTCATCTTTCTTTTCCCATTTTGATATTCTTAAACATTTCTAAGTCCAACCCAAAATAACCGAGATTACTAAGGGTCCAATCCGTCATTTTCAGATATTGGCATGATCCATATGTTAGGTTTAGTCATTTTTATAAATGGACAACCTTTTTCTTTTAATGATGGAAATGAACCAATTTAGTCAAGGTTTACCATTTGTAGCATATGAGAGAATGAGCTTATATATCCCCCATTGGTGCATAAATTAAACCAAACTTAGGGCAGATATTGACTTACCATGTGTCTGGGAGGAATAAGGTAGGAATGGTATATGTTGATGTCTGAGCACACCATGCATTTCATGCATCTCATACATTGCATGAATACATACATCATGCTAACACTTTGTGATGTAACCATCATAGCAGCCCGTTGGGTTAGAGAGCATGGTAGATTAGTCAAGAGACAACTAACAGACTCTGAAATGGCCAGTAGCAACAGTTCCCGAATAGACTAGTTGGATAACACCATCAATAAAATAGTTGAACAACTATAAAACTTGACTAATGCTATTGCCAACTTAACCGCACCTCAGACAACAAGGGCTGAAACTAGTGAGAGGAGGCATGTGGAGCCTGAAAATCGGAGAACTGATGAAATCCCCACTTTGGATGATGCATTGGCCGAGTATAGTACTGGTAGAATGGCCAATTCCCAAGTTGAGCTCCAGAAGCTGAAGGAACAAATAGAGTCAATTACCCAAAAGATGAAGGTTAAACATGAAGACCTCTTAGATTATGGAACACTATGTTTTGAAGAACAACTCCATCAAAATGCCCAAAATGATAAAATTCAATGGGAATGGAGACCCAAAAGTGCATCTCCAACAATATATATCTTTGATGAGCGCAACTGGACTATCTCAATGTCTAGTGCAAAATATATTTAGGATTTCATTGGAAGTAGTACGAGTAGTATGGTACCACATCTTGAAGAAAAAAGTGAAGGATGATATGAGGGAATTGGTTGAAGCCTTCATGAACCAGTATGTCACTAATATGGAGATTAATCTGATGTTCTGTGACCGGGAGAATGATAAGAAGAAACCAGATGAAAATTTTAAGGAGTATGTTGATCGCTGGAAAAACCAGCTTTTGAAAATGCAAATAAGGCTCTCGAAGAAAGACCAAATCAAGATGATTATTAAGGGCACCAAGCCTTAAATTTACAACAAGCTGATGAGAATGACCTCTATGATAACAAACTTTCGACAGTTGAAGGAGACTGTCATAGACATAGAGAAAGATGAAGTGGAGAACAGAAAGCTCTATAACCAAAGACAATATCATAAGAATAATAGAAGAGGAATGATAATAAAGCTGCAGAAGTAAACACCATCCAGAAGCGACACTTCTCTAACTTATGAAGACCAATGTCCAAGAATTTTGATAAGCTTGAGAAACAGGGCCTATTGAAACCAATAGAGCCAAAGCCCGTACCAGATCCGCTCCAATGCAAACTTGTCCCAAACCTATACTTCCATTTCCACCAGTCCCCAGGGCATGACACAGACAGATGTCCTCACTTCAGACATGAGATCCAAAATTTGATTGACGCTGGCAGAATACCTGATCCGGAACAAGCCTCAACTATCCGGTAATCAGGCTCCAAATTATCAACAATTTGTATTTGCATCTTTCTTTTCAGCATGTAATGACTCTTCATTTTTACAATAATGAATAAATTTTATTTTCCAAAATTTTTTCTCTCTCAATAAAAATTAGCGTGTCTAAATTTTGGAGGAAGTTTTAACTATGGAATCACTAGCAGAATGCTATCAACAAATGGACATTAAAACTTGAACTTAGAATTACATTGCCTACTTAGAAAGAACTTATACTGGCCTAACTTATAGAGATGGTCAAGACACTTGACATTCATTTGAGTCTTTTCTAAAGTTGAGGCTAAAATTACACCAATTTAAGAAGATGAGGCAAGTAAAATGTAAACAAAAAAAGTGCAAAAGAAAAAAAAGTAAGAAAATGGTGAATCCCATAAAATCTATTCAATTGATTGAAGTTTTTAGTAACTAAGAGTTTCTTGAACCCTACTAGTACTTTCGTGTCAAACAATAACTCAAATACTGAGAATGCAAAGCAACTTGAGTTGGTGAAATTGCTAAGTAACCAAGGGCTCACATCACAAATATGGAGTCTTTTCGTCAAAAGGCAGTTTGACGGCATAAGGAAGCTATAAATGAAAATAAACCCTATATATAATGAAAATTTTCTTGTTGATCCTTAACTAGGTGTTAGCTTGTCTAGGCAGAGGTAAGGATAAAATGAACTAAAGTGTCGGCACTAAATCCATAATTAGCGCCATCATGGACCAATCCAGATTGCAGGAAATTCTTGGTAAAAGAACCACACACACACACACACTTGGAGAAGTATTTAAGAAGTGAAACTTGTCTTAAAATTGAGTTTTGACTTTAAACAATGGTCAAACTTTGAAAGATATGGAATTTCTAGAAAAATTTTGAGAATATACGAAGGGTCATTGCATGATATGAAAAAGATTTTGGAAAGTAAAATTGATGGTTGGAGAACCCTGAAGGGCAGCTTGAACAAAAACGAGATGAAACCTGATGATATCTCCGCAGTAGGGCACCGAGACTCTTACGTTCTCTCAAGACGAAGAATGGGCTTGTAAATAAAGATCATTTGCACACATACACACATGTATACATGCACATAAACATTTATTTTTCAGGAAAATGATACAAAGCAAACAGAGAAGAAAAACTCTTGAGAAATAAGGCGTGCGACAAGAGCCTCCAAGACATGGATCATCCAAAATCAGAGAAGTGGGGCCATACCCATCGAAAGAAGAATATTGAGGGTGGGGCCCGTCCAAATGAGAATACTAAGGGGGAGACCGCTTAAAGAAAAAGCAGAAGGAAGAAAATCCCATCAGTTGGATCAAAATGTCATCATACAGATACAAAACCCCATCAGACGGATCAAATATCATCATACAGATCAAAATGCTAAGAAATGGATGGAAGAAAAGCCCATCAAATGGATCAAAATGCCAATCATATGGATTAAAATTCCATCATACAGATCAAAATGGCATTATACAGATCAAAATGCCAAGAAACAAATGGAGCAGAAGACATCACATGGATCAAAATACTAACAAAAGACAGAAGCAGATGAAGCAAAAAGCCATCACATGAATCAAACTACCAGCAAAGAAAGAAGCAGATATAGCAAAAGTCCATCATAAGGATCAAATTTCCACCAAAGACAGAAGGAGATAGAACAAAAGGCCATCACAAGGATCAAAACGCCACCAAAGACAGAAGGAGATAGAACAAAAGGCCATCACATGGACCAAAGCGCCATAATCCTCAAAGAAGAACTCTTGGGTAGATCAACATTCCGCTAAAGTCAACCAGTCAACCCAAAACATCTCAGGAGGACCAAAATGCCATCAAACATCAATCAATAAACAAAATAAGCACTACCAAGCCAGTTAAGTCCGGAAAGTCCCGACGAACCAGGTAAGTAAAAATACATGCATGACTTTGATAGAATTGTCACTGTCACACACTGCACAAGCCTACCAAAGTGGGGACGACTATAGATACTATATTTTTATGTATTGCCCAAAGATAAGTCTCGTATGTCCGACCGAAAATATAATTCAAATTTTACAGCTGTCCGGACATAAATCGAGCTATCATTAAGTGTGCGGATCTACAGTTACTAGAAATACTGGAATGATATGTACTACTTATGTCTGGTCGGATATATATCACTAGATATACATTCAGCCAAATATATATCGAGCTGTAACTGACCCGACAGATTGGCAATCACTGAAAAATCGGGGGATTCCATTCCCCCATTCCTTCCATATCTCATGCTATTTTCATTAAAAAAAACCTCACCCTTTTATATTTTCTAGCTGGGATTTGGAAATACCTTGATATTGTTGAGAGAGAGAGAAAATCATAACATCATTGGAGTTTTGATGAGCGGAAAATATATCAATATTTACAACCCCTTTTACTTAATATTTTGTATAGTTCTCGAGTTTTATGAATATTTTGATGTGTTTTGATTTATTTTACAGATAAAATAAAATCAGGACTCAATGGAATAAATCAGGATGAAATATGGAACAAAGAAGGTCAAAAACTGGACTTGACATTTGATTTGGAGATTGGAAATTTGAAATGGCGTTCTAACGAAGTACAATTTCAAAAATTTCAACTTTGCGTAATTTTCATATTTTCACCATAACCTTTTACTTCGATATCGGATTGAGGTGATTCAAGTTCCAGATGAATGAAAGAAAACTTAAATATCTACAACTTTGGTGTTCATAAGAATTTCGAATTCTGAAGTTTTCAAGACTGAAATTGATGAAATATCTAAAGTGTGTTATATGTAATTATTAAAGTCATTATCAAAAACAAAAAAAAATGAAAAATGACAATTTACAATTGTAAAACTTCCACCAAACATGATATCATGTTTGGTACTATGTTTGGTGGCATGTTTGGTGGAGAAATTGGTGGAAGCCTTTATATTTACCTATAAATAGCATGTCAAATTTGATGTAAAACTCATATTTTCTTCTGAGGAATTTCCTTAGAATACTAAGAAAAAAGTATCTTGTTTGTTTAATTTTTGTTTTCTTGTATTTAATTTTTATTTTAGTAAAAAAAACTTTGTTTGTTTTACTTAAAGCATGAGTAGACAACTTCTTTCTACTGGGGTGAAAGATGAAACTTTTATTATTATAATTTAGATTAATATTCCTGATTTTGTAATATATAAATATCTTAAAACCTGACTTAATTGAACCGCCTTTATGGTCGGTTGGAATTAATTAAAATATGACTTAATCAAGATACCGCCTATATGGTCGGTTGGTAATATAATACAAATTTAATTATTATAATAAGAGAGATTTCTAGATTTTAAATAATTAAAATGGATCCCCAAATCCCAGTATTTTATTTCATTGTTGTAATTTTTACTTTTTAGTTTTCAACTTATTGCATGATGTTTTATTTATTTATGTCTTAGTAGTCCTAGGTATGTGTTGTAACTAAATACAATTTGTAGGGTTGTGATGAATTCCAATATCAATGGTTTTATAAACGTAACATCACCGATCTGGGAGATGTTACCAGCAAGGGATAGACCGTACTAACCTCATAAGCCTATGACTTTCTAACCATAAACAGACACAACTATTCTTTCTTAATTTACTTTATTATGTGTGGGACCGTAGCCCAAACTTAAAATCATTACATACAAACTCTACATCTGAATCTGATAACTCAATATCACACTTATACAATGACTACCTCAAAGACAAAGACTAATACAAAACTTTATTTGGGTTTGACTGACTCTCACTCTATCTGACTTATACTTGGTGGACTGCAACCCTAGTGACTGCATCAGTATCCGTCCTCCCGAGCTCGTCCTCCGAGAATACCTTCAACCACAAAAAACTGGGAGTGGGGTGTTAGATCGCTATTCGATCTAAGTGAGTGGACGAAAAACTAAAATATTGAAATAAAATCATTTGGTTCTAAAACCAAGGTTTCAACGAAATAACTTATAGGAAAACTTTCTTTCTGAAAACTTTGCTTGAAACCTTTTTAGTGAAACTTCTCTTTCTAAAATCTGCTTTTGAAAATCTGGTTTCTGAAAACTATCTTTGATCTCTGATTTCCTGAAAATTGTTTACTGAAAAATCTGATAACTGTAATCTACTCTGTATTTTAAAACTTTGACGTATGGGGACGTTATGTATCACCGTCCCCCCTTACGCCTAACTGGAGCCACCAGTGCAAATCCATGACTTTGGGGCGTTACATATCGCCGTCCCCAAAAGCATGCCACTACTGTCCCTGAAACTAGTGGTCTTGGGGGGTTACGTATCGCCGTCCCCCAAGCCATAAACTAGAACTGGGGGTGCGAATCTATTCTTCCCTCAAAGCTCTAAAACTAGGGTCTATTGGTGTTACATATCGCCGTCTCCCTAGCCCTGATCTAGGATCTGGGGGCGTTACGTATCGCCGTCCCCCCAGTCATCTACATGTACACATGTTCTCTGTCCGTCACCTACAACTGTAACAAGTTGCATACTGGGGTGGGTTTTTCCCCCATGCCCCGAAAAACATAAAACTTAAGTTTTAAATCTCAAAACTGTATCAACATTTTCTGAAAACATTTCTTTCTTAATTAAAACTCAAATCATAATTATTTATGAAGTGACTGTAATAATAAAAAATCATAACGCCCTAAAGCATGAATGTAAATCTGATATCAAAACTTAATAAATAAAACCAGTTTGAGAAAAGAGATACACTCACTGTTAGGAGTTCCGTTAGCTTTTTATTACTTCGTTGAAGAACTTGTGTTTCCTGCGATGATCTATCATCAAATAAACTAATTTAGAATTGGACTAAGAAACGTACTTGGAATTAGACTAAGATTGCTTATTCAAGTAATCATTTTCACTTTGAAGTATTGAACATATATCACGATGTATCATGAACATACGAGTTGATACAGGACTTATAGGTAGCCCCTAACACGTTCGGGTGAAACTGAAATAGTGAAAAACTAAATTGGGTAGATATTTATCCACGCCTCGCGATGCGGGCCATCCAGAGAGGTGCCCAAATTTTTACTTGCGCGTCACGACGCATGATCCCTTTGCGTCACGATGCGTCTTGCACCAGAAGCATTTCTGGAAAATTTCCTGGGTCGCGTCGCGACGCGAGGCCATCTGCGTCGCGACACACCGACCAATTTTTGGTCTTAAAACCATTCTTTCATTCTTAACTTATTCAATGTTTTCCCCCATACAATTCACACAAGAAAATGGCCTCAAAAACCAATCAAAACACCATCAATTTTCTCAATACATAAACCATTTCTCCACACAAGCTAATAACCTCAAACAATTACCAAAATATAATCAATATCATTCTTCTTATCAACTCATATCCAACTTATAACCTTAATTAAATCTCATCCTCAAATCTTAACCAATGGAAATCTCATACAATCAATCATTTTCTTATTACTAAAGCCATATACTCATAAATTATTTTAATCAATAATGTCCATCAACCCATAATATTCATCAAAACATAATCTTTCAAAATTTGGGTTAAAGTTTCTTTACCTTATTTCTCTTAGTTTCCAAAGTAGTTTCTTTTCTTCTAGATGGGTGAATGGATCCTTATCACTTGCTTCTTTTCCCTTCTTCTCTTTCCTCTTCATTTATTCTTATTTTTTTTTCTTTTCCTCTTCTTCTTTCCTCGTTCTTCCTACCACGTTTTTCTTCCTTTTTTTTTTCTCATTTTAAGAAACCTTGAAGAGTAATCCCTTTTTATACTAGGGATCTATTTGCAAAATAATTAATAATGGAAATGTTTGGAAAATTTGAGAAGTAATGAGACTTTTCTAGAGGGGTCCCCGGGCACTGTTCATCCAGACTTTGAATCTGCGTTTTTGGCTTGCATTTGATTCGAATTTGGGAAAAATGTTCAACGCGAAAGTTGTAGATCTTTTTCGCAGCTTTCCGACGATATAAAATTCATAAAAATCGGAGTTCGTATGAGAAACGTTACGGCCCAAATACTATGGGCTATTCGTAGTAGAATATCATAGAATTCCGCATCGAAGTTTCGAGGAATTTATTGTTCATCCAAAAGTCATTCTGCTAATGTATATATGCTCGGACATAAATTATATTACATAACACTCATTTCACTGTGTAACAGTACTACAGTCAAGGAGTCAACAGTAGTAGGGATTTCCGGTCGAACAAATACTCCCCCCTTAAATAAAATTCGTCCTCGAATCCTTTTTAAACTTGGGTTATTATCATAGATCTCGGGATTGTTGGACAATTATGACCCATAGCGTCATTATTTGTACAGATCATGGTGTTGTTGTACAAATTAACTATGTGACAAAGGATATTGCACTCTTATCATTTTTGATTAGATCACCTAGATATATAATTGATAGGAGGTCCCTGTGATTTGTTCCTGGATTGAGAATGATATGAGACAGTATCAATCCACGAAGGATAAATCATTAAATATCCATAGTCAGAGGATTATCGAGATTGGACATCGATGAATGCGTAAAAGACTAGTATTACACTTGTGCTCGTTGTGAGGGCACAACGACATAGTTCTCATATATTTGGGTATATGATACTCATGCAAGTGTAGTAGGAGGTTGTGTTTTACCGATAGTATGGGAAACAACTTCACTCTGGATAGACCCCATCGGAATTCCATTGGTAGTATGACTATGTGTCTATGGAAGTCTGAAATCAGGGTAGGTGTATTTGGTATTAACCCGAGACTTGCACCGCTAATACTTGCGACAATCAATATACTATGGTTGCGGTTGTCTAGGGCTTTAACAGGTTATGTGTACGCCAATGCTGGGTATATTGAGAATCGTAGTGTGTTGGGTGTGATGTCAAGACAGAAGTGTCACCCCAGTCATATGCAGTTGATGATCGCGCAAAGATACATAACTGGTTCTCTAAAAAGGTTGCAACCGTCGGGATAATATGACTTGGTCATGATTATCGATAATAAAGAGACTAGTTGCTCGTAATCCGATATATGCTTCGTACGGGGCAGACACTGTACCAGCCACAGACCTTGCATGTGATCATCCGATACTGGATCGAAATACGCAATACTACGTATACTACGCCTGATATAGATCTTTTATTCCTGAAGGATATTTCTGGAGAATTGGGAGGCATGGCGCTTTGCTAGAAGCCAACTTATCTTTTAAATCAATATAAACGTAGTACTTGGTACTTACGTGTTCGGATAGTCCGACCACCGAATTTATTTCCAACATATCCGGGGATCTCATGGGTCACTTCCCAAAGATTCACCGATAATGTATGACTCGCACCTTTTGATTAATATGGGATTAGTTAGATGAGAGAGAAAATTAATCTGGGAATAATTACGGAGATATTTTATCTCAGATAAAATATCAATAAAAGAGAGAGAACGATTAATTTGGAATTAATCGATAAAATAATATATTCGATATATTAAATGAAATTGGATTTCGACGCGGAATTAAATTAGATTTTAATTCGGGTGAACGAGTTAATTTAGAATTAATTCTTAGCGACGTGAATAGTGTCTTCGCTAGGCGTAATCATTTCATTACGTCGCAACAGAAAATTCATTAATTTAGAATTAGCGAACCCGAGCCCGGGATTATTTGCGAGCGCATTCGCATTTCGAATTCGAGTGCGGCACGCAAGTCAAATCAAGCGTCAAATCACTAGTCGCATCAAGCGTCAAATCATTAGTCACTTTGAGTGATGTGACAACTTGTCACTTGATTTGATTGATTGATGGATTGATTGATGGAAGTTGATGGCTAGCATTTAATGCTATTTTGGAGCCAAAATTGTGTTGACTTTTGAAAGCTTTTGCACAATTTTTGTATATGTTTTATTATTGGATTTTGGAAATCTAATTAACTAATACACAACTTCTCTCACTCTCTCTCTTAACTCACGAATTGGGAGCCAATTCTTTTTCTCTCTCTCTCGGCATTCACTGCCATTTTCTTCTTCTGGTTTTGCTCAAAATCGAGCAGTGAAGGGAAGCAAAGGTCATGATTTTGTGGCAAAATCAAGAGTGCTAGCACACTACGAAGACTTGCGAAGGTGATAGGGAAGTCTCCATGAGCCGGGAATCAAATGACGAAGCTTGGAGCTTGGTTCTTGTTGATTGAAGGCCGAAAATCAGTGAGGACAGCAGCCCACTGCCGCAGTTCACAGTGAGCAGAAATGGATTTTTGTTGCCTCCCGCATCGCTCAACCGATCGATGTGAGTATTCTGCCACTCCCTCGTTGTATTCGCACTTGATTCAAGCTTGTTTATTGATCCTTGGGACCTTAGTAAACTCCAATAATGGTATCAGAGCGAGTAAAAGCATGAAATACGAATATGGCTTAAAATTTGGGTAAAATGTTTTTGAGCATGATTTGAATTAATTGGATGTTTGAGTATGCTTATAACATGTTTAATTGAAGTTTTATTGGATCAATTTTAAGAAAATGGTTTGGAACAATTTTTCCCTAAATATTTGGTGTTGGCCGAATGGATTGATGCCCTATTTTGTCTTGGAATTTTGTTTCGTTGATCATTGGATGAGTTGGAAATAATCGGGAAATGTTGATTGCGGATTTAATTTGATTGAAACCGAATCGATTTTGAAAATCCCTATATTGCCGAGACTTTCAGCATGTCATTGGGTTTGATTTTTGGTGAAATGTGTTGGACATGTTTTGTTGTTAATGAGCATGATTAATTGTTTAAATTGATGTTTTAGAAATGTTAATTTGGGTGATTAATTGTGTTATACACTTTAGGATAATTAAATGTGAAATTGGATTTTTTGTAATTTAATTATTTGGGCTAATTTTGGAAATTGGGTTTAAGAGTTGTTATTGGGCTTATTGGGCTTGTTGTACAAAGTTGGGTTTAGGCAAAATTGGTTGGATCCAATTGGGCCCAAAACTGCTTCCATAAAGCCCAAATGTGACTTAATGGACCTTTAAGTTTAATTGGGCCTAATGGGCCTAAATTGATTTATGGGCTTATGGGGTAACTCCCGGATTGGACTTTGGTTATCGGTTTGATCCGAGTTGACCAAAAGTCCACGCCTTAAGAAATTAATTAAGAGCCCATTGGACTTTAATTAAATTAACGTTGGACGTTAATCGGGCTTTGAGACCCGTAGCGATTAAATTTGGAATTTAAGTCGTAAAAGTTCATTAATAAAGTGTAGTATTTAATTTGGAATTAAATAGCGAATTAGAATTAAATGCATATTGAATTGGATTTAATTATGTAGTTTAATTTATTCGAGAATTCGTACTTTGAGTACTTATTCGCAAAACGAGTTTGACTCGAGCAAAATCAAATCGTTGATTGAACATTGGATGATCACTAATTATCAGATTAATTAATTTGATTAGATTGATTGATAAAATGCTTGTGTGAATACATGGTTGCGATGCATGAATAATGTATATCGGATGTATATTAGATGGGTGGGACAATTTTAGAAATTGTTGTAAAAAATTTGATTTTTTAATTGGACCTGCGTGTCCAGCCTTATTACCTCTCAATTCTTTATATTCTCTTCTCACCTATTCCCCTCAATGTAATTGAGGTTTCTTTAGAAGTGTAGTGTAACAGGTAGAAGCAATACTTGTGCTAGCGGGAGAGAGAAAGAGAGAGATTTGATCTAGGATCATTGTGTAAAGTATCCATCCGCATATCATTATTACTTTTTCATATGCGCTTTATTATGTGTTTAGAATGCATGTTTAAGGGTGTATGATGATGAGACCTTAACAAAGATAATAAATTGGTTGCCAATTTTCACGCGAAAAACCCTCGCAAATATTAAGCGTTTTTCCTTCCATTGAGTGATTCTCACTCAAGATCTTAGACGACATTGGTTTGTTGGCCAAAGTCAAGGCCTTTGTCTGTCGAGGATGTGTTTGAATCACGAAGGCTTTGTTCCATATCAGTGTCTTGTCCAGTTGTGGTTTGTTGGCCAAAGTCAAGACCACTTCTTGTCCATCGACATTGATTACGAAGCTTTCCATGGTCAATGGGTCGCGCTTAACTGGGATCACTAAGTTTGTTGTGCCAAAGCCAAGGCTTAGTTGATTCAGAGGAAAAAGGTTAGGTAATACATTGGATGTATTGGCATATATAAGATATATGTTTCGGACTTGGATGTCCCCCTACCGGATCTAGGAATTGGATTGGATCCAATCGATCTTAGAGATCTACCTAGTTAATTATCATACAATTTGTTGGCCAAAGTCAAGATTGTGTGATATTTAACGGGATCCTAGCCCGCTAGGAAACACCGTTTCCCGAGTACTCGACAGAGGGTTAGAGGCTCGTCGAAAAATAGTGGGAGGCAAGAATTGAATTTGCAATATTCATTTAATTACTTGCCATACGCGCTCAATCAAATATCATTCGTCAAATATTAAAAGTTAGTTGGACTAATATTTAAATGTTGTTTTTAATAAATAGTTGGACTATATTCAAACTATTCATTTATAGTTGATTTTATAATTGGATTATAGTAATTAATATAATTGATTTTAATCTATTAAAATTATAGTTGATTAAAAGTTGGACTATTGTAATCATTATAATAAATAGTACCTAAATCGTTGATTAAATAGTTGGACTATTAGAATCAAGATAAGATTGAAAGATTGGCATTTAAAACATAATCCTAGGGAAAATGTATTTAAATGGTTTAATTTTCAAATTTGGAATTAATTTCAGAATGGTCCTGGAAAATAATAAGTTATTTTATTTGATAAAATAACATATTAGGCCTAAGCCTGAAGTTAAGCAAATAATAGAGCATGATCTTTGGAAGATCATGTAATGATAACTTAAGTGCTTAATCCATTGAGCTTGTCGTAGTAGACTCCTTAATTTCTGAATCAGAACTAAGGATTAGATCCTTAAAGTATGATAATGAAATTGAAGGATCTTCAAAAATCTATGCTTAGATTTTAGAAGTACTAAAATTGCAATAATAACTCTTGGAGAGTTAATGACTATTCTCAAGGAGACAAAGTCAAAGTTTTGCAATTAGGCAAGTAGCGCAAGGCGCACCTTACTTCGATATTCTAGAAGGCCAAGGCTTGGCCAAAGGCTTCTGGAGTGTTAAAAAGGGCAAAGGAACAAAATCATTATAATCTTCTGGGAAGATAAAGGACATATCCTAAAATGTCTGCCTAAATTGTGGCAAACGGGATCGCAGAAGCGTGACTGCCGTTTGTACAAAGCAGACATGAAGGAATTGAAGACGGTGCAAGGCTCCGACTTCGAATATGTTTGTCAAGATTATGTTCACTACTAGTATTGAAATTGGATTTTAAATACTAAGTGTGGTACATAAATATATACTGATGTTCAGAATCTGCTATGAGCAGGATTAGGAAACTGTTATAATGTAACTAGTTTGACTAGAAACATTATCTTTATATCAGTGTTTAACCCGCTGTGGGTGAACCTTTATATTCTAGAACACTAAAGTGTTTTATTATATAAAGATGATATTGAGATAAACACATTAGATGTGAATAACAGTATTTATATTTAGAATATAAATAAAATCTCAAACGTATATAATGACAAACAGATAGCTCAAACTGATTTGATCAGAAGAAACTAATTGTGGCATTGTTGTCTGGGACACAATCAAACAAGACTCGTATATCCACACTTTTGAAGAGTGGGTACTCGGACTAATTTGATTCCATTCAAATAAAGTCTACGAATCTAGTTTATTGGGCAAAGTGCCTAAAACACCTTTACTTGGTAAAAGTGTAAATGCTCTGTTAGCCCTAGTTCATAGTGAAGCAAGTGGGCCCATGTCTAGCTAGGCTAGATGTGGATATGAATATTTCGTGACCTTTACGGATGTGGCATCGCGTTATGGTTATGTGTTTCTTTTGAAGAACTCAAATCGGAAACTTTTAAAGTTTCGACACGAAACAGACAAATAAATTGGCTATAGTATTATACCGTCACGGTAAGACCGTAATGGAAAATACTTAAGCAATAAGTTTCTCAAATACTTGAAAGAGTATAGTATTCTTTCAAAGAGGACTCCTCCCGGAACACGTCAAAGTGACGGTGTGTTCGAACTGAGTAACCGAATTTTGTTGGACATGATAAGGTTAATCATGAGTCGCTCTGAGCCACCATTTCCTTCAACGGATACGCATAAACAGTGCAGAACTTATTTTGAATAAGGTTCCATAAATATCTGTTTGACAGATTTCATATTAGATATGAACAGGAAAGAAACCGTGGATCTCACTCCTGATAATTTTGGTATGCTGGGCATACGTTTGGAAGATACCAAACTAAAACCCAAATTAGATAAGTGCCAATTTTTGGTTATCCAAGGGATAACATAAGTATAGTACTTATACATCTCACAAGAGAATAATTAGATTGTTGCTCACCATGCGGTTTTCCTAAGAGGAATACTGATATGCAGTGGTAAGTGGGAGGATAGTAAAACTCGATGTAAATTGGAGTAATACTGTTCAAGGCACCGAATCTTAATGGAACACAAATAGTTCATCAATGATGAAACTATACCATAATCTTCAAATACACAAGAACCGCGTATGTCGGAGAGAGTCAGAAAATAACCTGGGGTATGGGTTTCTGAACTCACCTCATAAAGATGTCTATTTTATTGAGGTATACCAACTGACTACGTATGAGGAAGTGATACAAGGTATCGACTCCCTATTATGACAAAGTGTCATGAGTCCGAAATGGATTCCATGTATATCAACTAAGTTTGGATACTAGTTGATGTACCATAAGGCATTGTGCCTATTGGTACTATATAAGTCTTCAAGGAAGACTACATGGATGACAACATACCAACGTATAAAGCTAGGCTTTTAGCAGAAAGGTATCGTTATCAACATTATGTTGATTACGATTCAACCTTTTACCTGTTGCCACAGTAAATCCATTTGGATAATGTTTGCTAAAGCTGCATGTTTCATGTATGAAATATGACAGCTGAACGGGAAAATCGCTTTCCTGAAAAGGAAACCTTTTGGAGGATGTTTACAACATCCTGACGGTTTGATGAGTGATATTTATATCACTATTTCCCACTCATTTAACTTAATATTTTGTATAGTTTCTTGAGTTTTGTGAACATTTTGATATGTTTTGTGTTATTTTGTAGATAAAATAAAGTTTGGAAAGCATTGAAGGCAATTTGGGGCAAAAACGGACAAAAAATGCGTCAACAGGGATATTTTAGTCTTCTGCACGTCGCGACGCCCAGACTTCCGCGTCGCGACGTCTAAAATACGCAGAACAGTGCTAACGTGTGCCGGGTCCACAAATCAGAATCTGAGAAAAGTTTGACTTTGCTAAAATGCGCCGTGACACGTGTCACCATCACAGCCGATCTGCTAACGTGCGCCGTGCCACGTGTCATCATCATATGCTGCCGACACTCAGAGTTGACACGTGTCGCCTCGTCATCAGCCATGTCATCGGTCAAAAAGTCAACTTCGCCATGTGTCACGCCACGTCATACGCCACGTCACAAGATCAACCAAGTCAACTTGCCACGTCAGCATAAGCCAATCACAGCGTGACACGTGTCGACACGTGTCGCAATTCTATGGTGCCGACAGTCTCTTTCCCACGTGTTGCCATGTCGTCGCCACGTCACCGCCACGTCAGCGCCACGTCAGCATCAATAATTGAGTATCCTATCCTTATCTGACACGTGGCGGATAAGAATCTCAGTGACCAATCAGAAGCCGCCACGTGTCACAATAATTGAAGCCAAACCACTCTGCCACGTGTCATCTTATCATCTTATCCAGAATCTTCAAACCAGCGAACCAGAGCGTGCCACGTCGACAAATCCGGCATCGCGACGCTGAGGACCTGGCGTCGCGACGCTGGAACCAAATTTTTCTATAAATTGAGCTCGAGATTTCAGAATTCAGTGCACCTTCCTCTCTCTTCAATTCCTTCTAAAGAGAGAGCTTCTCTCTCTAGATTCTTTAGTTTTTTTTTTTTTTTATTTTTAGTTTTTAGTTTTGTAAATAATTTTAATTACTTTTTGTAATAATAGTAATTTAATTTTTACTTTTTACTTTTTACAGTTTTTACTATTTACCATGAGGAGGTAACTTCTCCAGCTAGGGTGAAAGGTAATTCTTCTACTATTGCTATTTAGATTAATCTCCCTTAAAAATAATATATAACTATTTAAAATATTGACTTAATAAGGGATACCGCTATATTGGTCGGTTGGTAATTTAATTTTAATCTGGTTTAAACCTGACTAATCACGGATACCGCCAGACTGGTCGGTTGGTAATTTATTTTTGGTTCCGCCTTAATGGCTGGTTGGACTTAATTTGACTAATCAAGGATACCGCCAGACTGGTCGGTTGGTTAATTTATCACAAGTTTATATATTATTTTATGGGAGATATCTAAATTAGTAGTAGTAAAAGTAATTCCTTTTACCTTAGCATTTTATTTTATTGCAATTTACTTTTCAGCTTTTACTTTATGTCTTTTACTTTTATGTTTTTACTAGCCCTAATTATGTGTTAGTTATCTGAGGGTGTGATGATTTTAATATCACCGGTTTATAAGGGATTATTTTATAGTTTGGGTAATTTAAAGGTTTATTTATTAAGTCTTAAGCTTAATGCTTCTTGTTGTCTGATCACCAATAAGATTGATATGGTAAATCTAAAATGAACTAGACATAGGGATTTTAGGTTTCAGCCTTAGACTTAATAGCCCACGATCTTCCTTGAGGATAGATAACCCTTTAATAGATTTCCTTACAGGATAGGAATACACCTGTCGGCGGGGGGGGTAGCCATAATTGGAACTTAAACTTAATGAATCCAGATAATTTGGTTGACATAGACATATGGTTCAATTGGGTTAAACTGGGTATTTGCGTCTGACCATCGACAGAGGCTTTTGCATAATTTAGTGTTCCAGGTTTGTAAACTGATTTATTACACAAACATAAAATAATCACTTCATCTTTTAAAAGATATTAGAATGATTCACAACCCTAGATCTTTGTGTCTTTTGTTATTTTCCTTAGTATTTTCTTTTGTCTTTTTATTTATTTATTTATTTTGTAAAACCACTTTCAACCAATCAAACAATCATTCTCTTCTCTATTTAATTAGATATTTGTAAATAAATAGATTCAATAATTAATAACAACAGTAGGAATTAAGTCCTCGTGGGATCGATATTTTTATACTACTTGAACGATACGTGCGCTTGCGTTATACGTGTGTGTTTACGCCGGTCAAGTTTTTGGCGCCGTTGCCGGGGACTTATATTTCTTGAGTTGTTAATTTTGAAGCTATCCAATTTACTTGTATCTAATTTTCTTTATCTTTATCTGTAATTTTTATTTCTTTATTGTATTTTCAGGTGATTGAAAAATGGAACTTTATTGGGAGATTGAGAGATTACGAGCTTTACAAGAAGATACACCCCACATCTGGGAGCAACAGTCCGGTTTTCTGAGGCCTGTTGTCCAGCCCAACAATTATCACTGGATGCCAGAACCAAGCAATACTACATTTGCTCAACAGAACTCAATATGGAGATGTGACATATGTAATGGTGACCACCCAAGCGATTATTGCGAATATAACTACCATCCAGGGTGGCAGAACTATCAAGATCCTTCATGGTACGAAGAACCATCACATTTCACAGAACCACATTTTTCATCTTATCCACCATCTTCCTTCGATCCTTATCAAGAACCAGAACCATCAGAGGAAGATCAAATGATTCACATGTTCAAAGAACAGACAGCTCGATTTGATGCACAAATTCAGAGTAACACAGAATCCATACAGAGAATGACAGATCAAATCAGACAATTCACAGAAAACCAGAACTATATACCTCAAGGACCAGTTCCAGATGACACTGATGAAGCCTTCGAATACCAATCATTTCAGAATGACACTTCAACAGAGGAGGAGGCTGAGCAGTATCAACAACCAGAGGTATCAGTTCAGGAGCCCGAACCGGTAAAGTCTCAATTTGACTTTTATTATTCAGATTCTGACGAGGATGAAGCTGATCTATTTGTACCAACTGCACCAACAACGGAGGATCAAACTTTCAATCCTCAAAATAAAGATCTTGGAGCATGCTTTACCATGATGTTTGAAGAAGATCTATCTGAACCATCCATTCCAGTCATATCAGAGGATGAAGACCTAATGTCAGAAACATCTTTGCATCCTCTGGTTGACAATTTTGAAGCATGTATTTCACAAATGACAGATGAAGAGCTGAATACAAAAATTTTACAATTCATCTGTGAAGAAAAGGTGGAGAAAGAAGCAGAGCAAATGGAGGAGCAAATGTCTGACCTTAATAAAGATCCAGAGCATTCAGGAGAAACATCGCTGTTTTGGGGAGTACAAATCAAAGATATCACCCAGAAGCTTGACAGAATGGAACTTCCATTCCAAGTCAAGCACCATATAAGACCTCCTGATTTTCTTTCTTTCTTTGCAGGAACCACTGGAACAACAAGGAGCAAAAAGGTGGCACGAGCACTGAATGGGACAAAACTCTTTTTGCCACCTTACCGTTGGAAGAGACCCTTCAAAAGCAACGCTCACGGGATTGTTTTTGATCGGACATCTAAAACGACATTGAAACCTCCTTAACAGATGAATTTCAGTCACGTCTGGCTGAAGACGAAAAATTTAGCGCTAGCAGGGAGGCAACCCATGCAATTTGTTGTAATATTTGTTTTCATATTTTGTATGAACTTTTTAATTTTGTGTGTTAATTTTGTAGGGAAAAGCAAAAACGGAGCATTTTAGACAGAAGGAATTTGTTTCGCAATCAAAGAAAAAAAGAAAAAATTCATTAGCGATGGCTGAGTAAGGAATGAAATCCTGAGACACATCCTAATGAATTTATACTGAGCGAGTGGCGTATTGCGTACACAATTCCGTTGCCTTAATTATTGCTTTGATTTGCTTTTCGTTGTAATTATCTTTATTTTCGTAGACAGGATCCAGACTTTTTGACCTTTCACGATTTCTTTTGTTGTTTAGCTAACAATCGTCCTCTGGAAGATATTAGTGCTATTATTACTCACCCTTTTTCAGGTACTATAAAATCAGCCCGTCATTACACTTTTGAAGGCATCCTGATTTGAAAAGAAATACATAAAAAAAAATGGAAGCCACTTCAAGAAGACGAGTTGAAAACATCTGTGTGTTTTGCGCGTAGTAGTATGTAGTAGTACTAAGCCACAATACATAGAGGCAGCACATGAATTGGGTCGAGTCTTAGCAGCAAGGAATATGCACTTAATATATGGCGGAGGCAATCTCGGACTTATGGGGATCGTTTCAAAGGCTGTACAGGAAGGAGGCAGTCATGTTTTGGGAATCATCCCAAAACCCTTGGCAGAGGCAAATCTTATTGGTTCATCAAACGGAGAGGAACTGATCGTGCCAGGTATGTCTGAACGATTGGTAGAAATGATTAATCGTGCTGATGATTTTATTGCTTTGCCAGGTGGCTTGGGCACATTGGAGGAAATTTTTATAGTTCTATCTTGGGCGAACCTGAATATACACCAGAAACCGCTTGGACTGCTCAACGTTGATGGATTTTATGATTTTCTTTGTGTGTTTCTTGATGATGCTCGGAGAAATGGGTTCGTGTCGAAACCTATGAAAGAACTCCTCTTCACTGCCAGAAATGCTCCGGATCTAATAGACCAACTCATAGCCTATGAACCACAAGTTGACCCTATCCTTTCAAAGTAAATGGTCCGAGGACGATCGTGGTAAGAGGCGTCGAATTAATCTGGATCTTAACCTTTAATTTCCTGTAGATTTCAGCTAACCAGGTACGACCTTCTTAACTCTCCTTTTACTGTTTAAGACATTGGGGACAATGTCTCATTTAGGTTTGGGGGAGGAAATTAGTTGATTAGTACCTTGTTTTTAGTTTGTATGTTGTTTTTATTTTTAGTTCAAAATTTTTCGAAAAATACAAAAAAATTGAAAAATTTTCAAAAATTACAATTTTTTTTTTTTGTGTTTTTGTGTTTTTAATTTGACCAAAAAAGTGAAATTGGTAAGAGATAGCCGAGTAAGGAGTTTCCACTCATGAGACGTATCTCAAACCTATTTCGAAATAAGTTAATTTTTGTTTATTTCATTTTGAATTATTTAATTTGTGAATTCTCCATAAATCTGACTAAAATGAATCTTCTTATGTTCAGTTGACAGGTATTATGAACTTACATGGAAACATACAGTCATGAGCTAAAATTGAAAAGTTTGTAATATTCAGTGCTCTAGTTTAATCGGAGGAAACATCTCAAAAAGCAGTGGAGTAAAAAAAAAATAAAAATTTCTGATTTACAAAAATAAAACATTTGAGATCCGGGTTACTAAGTCTGTAAGGGTGTTTTAACACCTAGTGCCCTAAAACCAACTGGTTTGGGAGTCATTGGCCCAAAGCTCGTTACATGGATCAAAGATGCTGCAAAAATATATATATCTGAAGTCTGAGTAATTAAGTCCGTAGGGGTGTCTTAACACCTGGTGCCCTAAAGCCAACTGGTTTGGGAGCCACCGACCCAACACTCGTTACATAGATGGAAGATATTGTATATAAATAAAAAATAGAGAAAAATCAAAGAAAAAATCAGAAAAATGAGAAAAATTATTCCATTGCTATAAAAAAGGTGTAAAATCTGATAGAACTTTAGGACAAAAATATTACTCTCTTATCAACTGCACTTATAACTGTTGTGGGCAAAAATGAGTTGATTAATATTTTGTTGGCTGTGTATATGAAGAATGGTAAAAATAATCGGAGAATTTACTTATTCAGTAATTTAGAATAAAACAAAACAACTAGTAACTTGGAGTAGAAGTTTCACCTTGATTAGTCACTAACATCTTTATTCTCTTTTCGCTTGTCTTTTTGCTTTTGTGTGCATTAGTTTTAACAACTAACTTTTACTTTTGTAAAATGTTTGTGGGTATCATTGCTGTAAACCCTCACGAGACTACAACTCGTCCACTAGGGACACCTAGGGGTTTAAAGGCTTGTTGCATACGCTAAATGCAACCGTGATCCCTACGAAAGTGGCTTAGTTAATTTATTTATGTTATTTTACTCTATGTTTTGCTCGAGGACTAGCAAAATGTTAGGTTTGGGGGTGTGATGAGTGATATTTATCACTATTTCCCACTCATTTAACTTAATATTTTGTATAGTTTCTTGAGTTTTTTGAACGTTTTGATATGTTTTGTGTTATTTTGTACATAAATAAAGTTTGGAAAGCATTGAAGGCAATTTGGGCAAAAACGGACAAAAAATGCGTCAACAGGGATATTTTGGTCTTCTGCGCGTCGCGACGCCCAGACTTCCGCGTCGCGACGTCTAAAATACGCCGAACAGTGCTAACGTGCGCCGGGTCCACAAATCAGAATCTGAGAAAAGTTTGACTTTGCTAAAATGCGCCGTGACACGTGTCACCATCACATCCGATCTGCTAACGTGCGCCGTGCCACGTGTCATCATCATATGCTGCCGACACTCAGAGTTGACGCGTGTCGCCTCGTCATCAGCCATGTCATCGGTCAAAAAGTCAACTTCGCCATGTGTCACGCCACGTCATACGCCACGTCACAAGGTCAACCAAGTCAACTTGCCACGTCAGCATAAGCCAATCACAGCGTGACACGTGTCGACACGTGTCGCAATTCTATGGTGCCGACAGTCTCTTTCCCACGTGTCGCCACGTCGTCGCCACGTCACCGCACATCAGCGCCACGTCAGCATCAATAATTGAGTATCCTATCCTTATCTGACACGTGGCGGATAAGAATCTCAGTGACCAATCAGAAGCCGCCACGTGTCACAATAATTGAAGCCAAACCACTTTGCCACGTGTCATCTTATCATCTTATCCAGAATCTTCAAACCAGCGAACCAGAGCGTGCCACCACGTCGACAAATCCGGCGTCGCGACGCTGAGGACCTGGCATCGCGACGCTGGAACCAAATTTTTCTATAAATTGAGCTCGAGATTTCAGAATTCAGTGCACCTTCCTCTCTCTTTCATTCCTTCTAAAGAGAGAGCTTCTCTCTCTAGATTCTTTAGTTTTTAGTTTTTTTTATTTTTAGTTTTTAGTTTTGTAAATAATTTTAATTACTTTTTGTAATAATAGTAATTTAATTTTTACTTTTTACTTTTTACAGTTTTTACTATTTACCATGAGGAGGTAACTTCTCCAGCTAGGGTGAAAGGTAATTCTTCTACTATTGCTATTTAGATTAATCTCCCTTAAAAATAATATATTAACTATTTAAAATATTGACTTAATAAGGGATACCGCTATATTGGTCGGTTGGTAATTTAATTTTAATCTGGTTTAAACCTGACTAATCACGGATACCGCCAGACTGGTCGGTTGGTAAATTTATTTTTGGTTCCGCCTTAATGGCTGGTTGGACTTAATTTGACTAATCAAGGATACCGCCAGACTGGTCGGTTGGTTAATTTATCACAAGTTTATATATTATTTTATGGAGATATCTAAATTAGTAGTAGTAAAAGTAATTCCTTTTACCTTAGCATTTTATTTTATTGTAATTTACTTTTCAGCTTTTACTTTATGTCTTTTACTTTTATGTTTTACTAGCCCTAATTATGTGTTAGTTATCTGAGGTTGTGATGATTTTTAATATCACCGGTTTATAAGGGATTATTTATAGTTTGGGTAATTTAAAGGTTTATTTATTAAGTCTTAAGCTAATGCTTCTTGTTGTCTGATCACCAATAAGATTGATATGGTAAATCTAAAATGAACTAGACATAGGGATTTTAGGTTTCAGCCTTAGACTTAATAGCCCACGATCTTCCTTGAGGATAGATAACCCTTTAATAGATTTCCTTACAGGATAGGAATACACCTGTCGGGCGGGGGTAGCCATAATTGGAACTTAAACTTAATGAATCCAGATAATTTGGTTGACATAGACATATGGTTCAATTGGGTTAAACTGGGTATTTGCGTCTGACCATCGACAGAGGCTTTTGCATAATTTAGTGTCCAGGTTAGTAAACTGATTTATTACACAACATAAAATAATCACTTCATCTTTTAAATATTAGAATGATTCACAACCCTAGATCTTTGTGTCTTTTGTTATTTTCCTTAGTATTTTCTTTTGTCTTTTTATTTATTTATTTATTTTGTAAACCACTTTCAACCAATCAAACAATCATTCTCTTCTCCATTTAATTAGATATTTGTAATAAATAGATTCAATAATTAATAACAACAGTAGGAATTAAGTCCTCGTGGGATCGATATTTTTACACTACTTGAACGATACGTGCGCTTGCGTTATACGTGTGTGTTTACGCCGGTCACGGTTTTGTCGTGCTATAACTAGCAAACAAGGTTTGCAAGTTATTCGATCCATGTTTGGATTGAAGCAATCATAGGTTCTTGGAATTATCGTTTTGATGTAATCATAATGGAGTATGATTTAATTCAAAACGCAAATGATTCTTGTGTATATAAGAGGGTTAGTGGGAGCGCACTGACAGTGGATGTCCTATAAAATAATGATAATATGTCATTTCTTGGAAATGATATTCCCATATAAACAATCGGTGAAAGCTTGGCTTTCGATAAAAACTCTCTGAGAATTCGTACATTGAAAAATGTACGCGACCCGGTGTCTCATACGCTTTGAGTATATGGATTCACAAACGGGCCAATCCAAGTGATAGTCACTGGATTGATGTTAAGAACATCCGTTAGTATCTTAGAGAACTAAAGATGTTGTCTTAAACTATGGAGAAGGAGAACTTGAAGTGACTGGGATCACTGTAGCAAGTTTCCTAACCGATAAAGACGACTACAAGTCACAAACGGCACTACAAACTTTGAATAACGGAACAGTGAGCTGGAAATCTTCCAAGCAAGATACAATTACCGAATAAACAATAAATGCGGGTTATTGCTGCAGCTGAGGCAGAAATAAGAAGCCATTTGGGTCGATAATAAATCTTAATAGATTAGATATAGTTCTGTTAGCAGCTGAGCTAGGCGTCAGTACAGGCTAAATAATTAATGGTCTCATCAACGATCCATATATATACTTCGATATTCATCTGATTCGTTCGGATCATACATCGTGGCGATGTGATGATCAAATAAGTCGCATCAGATGATAATCATGCAAATCCACTGACGAATACCTTTTCTCAGCAGTTTGAGCTAACCATACATAGTTCGGGTGTTAGACACTCGAGTGACTAGCTATAGGCCAAGTGGGAGATTGGACAATTATGACCCATATCGTCACTATTTTGTACAGATCATGGTGTTGTTGTACAAATTAACTATGTGACAAAGGAGATTGCACTCTTATCATTTGTGATTAGATCACCTAGATATATAAATGATAGGAGGTCCCTGTGATTTGTTCCTAGATTGAGAATAAATGAGACAGTATCAATCCACGAAGGATAAATCATTAAATATCTCTAGTCAGAGCATTATCGAGATTGGACATCGATGAATGCGTAAAAGACTAGTATTACACTTGTGCGCGTTGTGAGGGCACAATGGCATAGTTCTCATATATTTGGGTATAGGATACTTATACAAGTGTAGTAGGAGGTTGTGTTTTACCGATGGTACGGGAAACAGCTTCGCTCTGGATAGATCCCCTCGGAATTCCATTGGTAGTATGACTATGTGTCTATGGAAGTCCCAAATCAGGGTAGGTGTATTTGGTATTAACCCGAGACTTGCACCGCTAATACTTGCGACAATCAATATACTATGGTTGCGGTTGTCTAGGGCTTTAACAGGTTATGTGTACGCCAATGCTGGGTATATTGAGAATCGTAGTGTGTTGGGTGTGATGTCAAGACAGAAGTGTCACCCCAGTCATATGCAGTTGATGATCGCGCAAAGATACATAACTGGTTCTCTAAAAAGGTTGCAACCGTCGGGATAATATGACTTGGTCATGATTATCCGATAATAAAGAGACTAGTTGCTCGTAATCCGATATATGCTTCGTACGGGGCAGACACTGTACCAGCCACAGACCTTGCATGTGATCATCCGATACTGGATCGAAATACGCAATACTACGTATACTACGTCTGATATAGATCTTTTATTCCTGTAAGGATATTTCTGGAGAATTGGGAGGCATGGCGCTTTGCTAGAAGCCAACCTTGTCTTGTAAATCGGTATAAACGTAATACTTGGTACTTACGTGTTCGGATAGTCCGACGACCGAATTTACTACCAACATATCCGGGGATCTCATGGGTCGCTTCCCAAAGATTCACCGATGACGTATGACTCGCACCTTTTGATTAATCTGGGATTAATTAGATGAGAGAAAATTAATATGGGATTAATTGCAAAGATATTTTATCTGAGATAAAATATCAATAAAAGAGAGAGAACGATTAATTTGGAATTAATCGATAAAATAATATATTCGATATATTAAACGAAATTGGATTTCGACGCAGAATTAAATTAGATTTTAATTCGGGCGAACGAGTTAATTTAGAATTAATTCGTTAGCAACGTGAATAGTGACTTCACTAGGCGTAATCATTTAATTACGTCGCAACGGAAAATTCGTTAATTTAGAATTAGCGAACCCGAGCCCGAGATTATTTGCCAGCGCATTCGCATTTTGAATTCGAGTGCGGCACGTAAGTCAAATCAAGCGTCAAATCGCTAGTCGCATCAAGCGTCAAATCATTAGTCACTTTGAGTGATGTGACAACTTGTCACTTGATTTGATTGATTGATGGATTGATTGATGGAAGTTGATGGCTAGCATTTAATGCTATTTTGGAGCTAAAATTGTGTTGACTTTTGAAAGCTTTTACACAATTTTTGTATATGTTTTATTATTGTATTTTGGAAATCTAATAACTAATACACAACTTCTCTCACTCTCTCTCTTAACTCACGAATTGGGAGCCAATTCTTCTTCTCTCTCTCTCGGCATTCACTGCCATTTTCTTCTTCTGGTTTTGCTCAAAACCGAGCAGTGAAGGGAAGCAAAGGTCAAGATTTTTTGGCAAAATCAAGAGTGCTAGCACACTACGAAGACATGCGAAGGTGATAGGGAAGTCTACCCATGAGCCGGGAATCAAATGACGAAGCTTGGAGTTTGGTTTCTTGTTGATTGAAGGCCGAAAATCAGTGAGGACAGCAGCCCACTGCCGCAGTTCACAGTGAGCAGAAATGGATTTTTGTTGCCTCCCGCGTCGCTCAACCGATCGATGTGAGTATTCCACGACTCCCTCATTGTATTCGCACTTGATTCATGATTGTTTATTGATCCTTGTGACCTTAGTAAACTCCAATAGGGATCATAAGTTTCTTATAAGCTACCCACTTAAATTGACTATATGCACATCGCCTTAGTCTCACCCACTGAAAATACCACTTTCCGATGACCTTCTGTGTGCTTATTTTGCTGGAACTATACTATGTCATCAGAGATTCTATTTGACTTAACAACGAAAATCTCTACCTGACTAAATATTTACCACTTAACTGATAGACATTGATATTCTCTATCTTTACTGAGAAGTATTACCTCGTTCTTGTTTCATAAGATCTTTGTTGGGTATTCTTATCTACCATATTTCTGGACCTTTAACTGTGCTCAATATTCCCTATCTCTAGGAAATCTCTTTCTTCTAGGTCTTTATTTATGCTCCACAATCACTTAACTCGATCAGGTTCTTAGTAGTTGGTACCCTTGAATCTTACTAAAGATTCTGATGTCTCCATACCTGAACTCAGTATTCTTTTGCTCCACTTGTCCCATTTGATCTTAATATTCTTTCTCATCACTTAGCTATTAACTTTCTATATTCTTCTTGCAACCTTCGACTGTTTATGAGCTTATCTCTTCAAGTTCCAAAATTTCTGCTTTTATATGGGGGCTTGGAGTTTTCTAACTTACTGATATTGTCTACCGACATCGCTTGTACACAAAATGTTGCTTGTACACAAAGTGAGTGTACTTTGGTATTTAAACGGTATTCCATGTTATTCATATCGATATTAGCAATTTGGTTCTGGTTAAAGTTCATACTCTTTCGTACTTTGCTTTCAAAGGTCGTTACTCATATACTTGCCAATATTCCATAGCTTAAGAATTCATTCTCTACGCCAATTACAGCTTCGCAATAACTTATCTCTTCGTCTCCGTACTATGATATAAATCTACCAAACCACCCATACTTGGGGTTAAAACCATCACAAACCCGTAGTGGTTGGTCAACTTAGACTAGGGCTGGGTACTTATTTCTTTGCTAGTTGGGTAAATTCTCCTACCGTTGTTGCACCTTGGCGGTTTACCTTTTAATTACTGGCTTTTTTTGTCTTCTCTCGTGGTCTGTTTTGTGCCTGGATCTTCTGTGATCTACATCTTTGTCTCCCTGCCCGAATTATAATACCTCTCATATATTCTTATTCATGTTTAACGATCTTCTCTTCCATCATTGTCACAGTTTGACTAATACTTCATTTCTTTTTTTATTCCTCCAATTTCTTCTCTTTTTGCTAAATATTTTCTTTCTTCTGGGACTACCTTGAGACATCCTTCATGGTCCATCTCTGCTATTGTGGTCTAACGAGTGTTGGAAGGGTGAGAACTTATCTTGAGGCTTTTGTGCTAATGATAATCTAGTGGCACATATTTTTCGTCTAGGAGTCTAGGATTCTCGTATATACATGTCTGATGTCTCTTTCTATACTAGTGTACTATTGCTAAGACTTGTCTGGCTTGTCTTTTTCAACCTAACTCCTGATTTCTACAAAATCCTTCTAGAGTCATGCACCATAACAACTTCCTTGTACTGTCTTTTCATTCCTTCTTGTTAATTTCTGTTGCTTAGCTCTCTGAAGTCACTATTTGCTTTCTCTAAGTACTTCTATACTTTCTTAGAAGACTTATGTTAGTGTCCTAGACATGCCATGAGATCTCTAAGCGTGAAAAATGTGTGAATAAATCAAGAAGTTTGCGAAATTAACTTACATTGATCGGCTTTGACTTTCAAAAACTTTTCATGGATGTTGAAGCTTTCAAGCCCCTTTTGTTATTCCAAATCCATAGGTGAGTATCCTTATCACCTTTTCTTGACTCCCATATGTGCTAGCAAGAACAAAATGAAACTAATTTTATCTCCCAAGGAGAAGCAAATTTACCCAAGAGAAAGGGAAGCAATCGGCTCGGCCAAAGCAGTGGCCATTCGGCCAGTTTTCAAAAGAAACCCAATTGCATTTTCGGCATATACAAAATTAGAAAGCAATTGCTTTTCACGGCATAAATGAAAGAGAAGTCAATACCTTTTTTAAAAAAGAACCCAAATAACTTTTGGCCAAATGCGCAGGAAGAGTCCATCAAAAGAGAAGCCATTTGCCAATTGCCTTTCTTTCTAAAAGAAAAACAAAACATATTGCTTTCGGCCAATATCAGAGAGCAATCAATGGCCCCTGCGCCAAAATGGAAAATAGAGAATAATAATGAATAATTTTTTATTCATTAATTGTACATCTTTTGTTGGTAGGTTTGACGAGTTAGTAAATCCAATTTAAATTGTCCCAACAACTTCCATCAACAAATGACTAGATGATGTATGTAAGTGGGTCCCACCACATTGAATTCAAAATTCAAATTACTTACACAACACACTTTTGGGTCCGGCTCGTTTAATCCGACTAAACGAAATTTCCGTCACGACGTAATTAAATAATTATGCCTCGCAAAATTATTATTAAAGTGGCTTACAGATTAATTTCAAATTAATTCGTCGTTAGAATTAAAATCCATTTTAATTCCGCGTTGAAATCTGATTTCATTTAATATATCTAATATATTATTTTATCCTAATTAAATAAATTAAATAGTAAAATCTAATTTAATTATTAATAAATTTATTTTACCGATTAATTCCAAATTAATCTCGTTCTCTCCTCTCGACGAATTTAATCCCAGATAAATTCTCGACGCAATTAATCCCATATTAATTCTTAATTCTTTCTCTGATAATTAATCCCAGTTAATCCTTTCTGTAATTAATCCCGGATTATTTCTCTCTCTTTTAATTAATCCCAGATTAATACTGTTCGAGTCAAATATCATCGGTGAATCTTTGGGATGCGACCCAAGAGATCCCTGGATATGTTGGCAGTAAATACGGTCATCGGACTATCCGAATACGTGCGTACCCGGTACCACGTACTTACCGATTTACAAGACATGGTTGGCTTCTAACAAATAACCGTGCCTACCAAATCATCCAGAAATATTCTTCTACGGAATACATGATCTTTGTCAGGCGTACTGTACATAGTATTGCGTATTACGATCCAGTATCAGATTTCACATGCTAGGCCTGGGGCTGGAGTTGTGTCTGCCCCGTACGAAGCATATATCGGATCACTAGCAACTAGTCTCTTTATGATCGGAAAGTCATAACCTAGTCATACTTCCCCGATGGCTATAACACTTAGAGTACCAGTTCTGTATCCCTGCGTGATCATCATCTCCATATGACTGAAGTGATACTTCAATCTTGACATCACACCCAATACACTACGATTCTCAGAATACCCAGAAGAGGCGTACACAGAACCTGTTAAAGCCCCGGACGACCAAAACCAAAGTATATTGAGTGTCGCAAGTATCAGCGATGCAAGTCTCAGGTTAAGACCAAATACACCTACCCTGATTCGGATTCCCATAGACACATAGTCATACTACCAATGGGATTCCGATGGGATTATCCATAGCGAAGATGTTTCCGTACCATCGGTAAACAGAACCTCATATTATACTTACATGAGTATCCAATACCCAAATATATGAGAACTATGTCGTTACGCTTCCATAACACGCACAAGTGTAACATTAGCTTATTCAACATTATCGATGTCAAGTCTCGATAATACTACGACTAGGGATATTTAATGATTAATCCTTTGTGGATTAATACTGTCTCATATCTTATTAATCCGGAACTAATCATAAGGACTTTTATCATTTATATATCAGAGTAATCCAATTACAAATGATAAAAGAGCAATTTCCTTTGTCACATAGTTAATTTGTACAACAACACCATGTTCTGTACAAATAGTGATGCTATGGGTCATAATTGTCAAACAATCTCCCACTTGGCCTATAGCCAATCACTCAAGTGTCCAACACCTGAACTATGCATGGGTCGCTCAAACTTCAGCTGAGAAATAGCTTTCGTCAGCGGATTTACAAGGTTATCATCTGATGCGATTTATTCGATCATCACATCGCCGTGATGTATGATCTTACAAATTAGATGAAATAGTTGAAGTACATACTTGGATCATTGATGGGACCGCGGTTCTTTAGCCTACGCTGTAGCCTAGCTCAGCTGCTAACAAAACTACTCCTAATCTAATTAAAAATTTTATAGATAAAAAAATGCTTCTTTTGCTGCCTTAGCTGCATCAATGTTCCGCTTTTGTTATTTATTCGGCAACAGTATCTTACTTGGAAGATTTCCATCTCACTGTTCCGTTATTCAAACTAAATATGTACCCTTATTGCGACTTAAAGTCGTCTCTGGCGGTTTGGAAACTTGCAGCGATGAACCTAGTTACCTCAAGTTCTCATTTCCCCATATTTTAATAACACATCCTTAGTTCATCCAACTTACATAATGATGTTCTTTACATCAATCCAGTGACTATCACTTGGATTGGCCTGATTGCGTCTACATATGCTCAAAGCATATGAGACATCAGGTCACGTACATTTCAAAACGTACGAACACTGAGAGAGTGTCAGTAGCTTTCTAGATCTATCCCAGTAGATCTTTACTCCTAGAATAAAGCCTGCTTCTCCCAGGTATTCCATGGAGAATTTTAATAAAAGCGAAGCTTTCACCGATTATAGCATAGGAATGTAATTGCCGAGAAGCAATATATCATAAATTTATAGGACATTCATTGTCAGTGCGCTCCCACTAACCTTCTTATGTACACAAGAATCATCTTCGTTTTGAATTAAATCATATACCATTATGATTACATCAAAACAATGGTTCCAAGAACGCAATGCTTGCTTCAATCCATGAATGGATCGGTTTAACTTGCAAATCTTGTTTGCATGTTTTGGCACGACAAAACCGTCAGGATTTTGCATATAAACATCCTCCAAAAGGTTTCCGTTAAGGAAAGCGGTTTTTTGGTGTCCAGCTGTCATATTTCATAAAGAAAATATGCAGCATTAGCAAGCAATATCCGAATGGATTTAATCATGGCAACAGGTGAAAAAGTTTCGTCGTAGTCGACACTATGTCGTCGACGATACCCTTTCTGTACAAGCCTAGATGTGTACATTTGTATGTTGCCATCCATGTATGTCTTCCTTGAAGACTCATTTAGTACCAATAGGCACAATGCCTTCTGGTACATCAACCAGTGTCCAAACATAGTTGGTATACATGGAATCCATTTCGGACTTCATGGAACTTTTCCATAAAAGGAGTCGATACCTTGTAACACTTCCTTATACGTAGCCGGTTCGTCTTCCTCAATAAGATTGATATCTACATGAGGTGAGATCGAAACCCATACCTCCCAGGTTGTTTTCTGACTCTCTCCGACCTACGCGGTTCTTGTGTGTTCGAAGATTATTGGTACAGTTTCATCCCTGATGAACTGTTGGTGTTCCGTGAGGACTCGGTGCCTGGAACAGTATTACTCTGATTTTCATCGAGTTTTACTTTCCTCTCACTTTCCACTGCATATAAGAATTTGATGAGTGGTATTTATATCACTATTTCCCACTCATTTAACGTAATATTTTGTATAGTTTCTCGGGTTTTGTGAACGTTTTGATGTGTTTTATTATTATTTTGCAGATAAATAATGTTTGGGAAGCATTGTAAGCAATTTGGGGACAAAACAATGAAAAATGATGAAAAATGGCATTTTTGTAATTTGTCCACGTCACGACGCGCATGCTTCCAGCGTCTCGACGTCTAACGTGCGCCGTAAGCATGCTAACATACGCCGTGGACACGTGTCACAATCTAAGAAATTTGACTTGCTAACGTGCGTCGTGCCACGTGTCATAATCACAAAAGATCTGCTAAAATGCACCGGGACACGTGTCATTATCACATGCTGCCGATAATACGCGTGCCACGTGTTAGCTTCTCATTCTACCGCATCTACCGCGTACCATGTGTCAGCCACGTGTCACCTACGTGTCATCCACATGTCCGCCACGTGTCATCCACGTCAGCATCCAACCGAGTCACCGTGCCACGTGTCGCCACGTCATCAACAACCAATCAACGCCTGCCACGTGTCAACATCTCAGTGGACCGAAAAAAAAAACGCGTGCCACGTGTCGAAATTCCATTGTGCCGACAGATTACGCGTGCCACATCAGCAAGACAACAGATCAACGCGCTTTGACCGAGTCAACACAAGCAAGCGTCGCGACGCAAGAGGGATTTTAGCGTCACGACGCCAGCCCGAATTTTTACCTATAAATTGAACTCATTTGCACCTCATTTGGTGTGCTTTCCTTGGGATTTTTTCCCTGATTTCATGGGATAGCATCTATTTTGTAAATTATTAATAATTTTTAAATTATGTATTTTTATTTTTAGTTTTTATTACAACTTTCTTTTTATTTACTTTTATGTTTTGTAGTTAAAATTTCGTTGGGGTAAAATGTGAAACATTAAATATAATTATCTAGGTTAATCTCACTTAATTATAATATTTAAATTATAATTTAACCGAATTAATTATTGGCAGACTTTATTACCGCCTATATGGTCGGTCTAAATATAAATTACTTTACCGCCTATATGGCTGGTCTTTATGTGACAGATAATTACCGCCTATATGGTTGGTGTAGTTGGACTAAATGGATTACCACCTATATGGCTAGTTTTAAATTTTTAACATTATGAATTCCTTAGGACTATGCCTTTATGCTCATCGGGAATTAATGAGAACTATCACACTTGCATAAGTATCCAATAATTAAATATATGAGAACTATGCCTTTATGCTCCGACAACGCGCACAAGTGCAATACTAGTCTATTCCGCATTATCGATGTCCAGTCTCGATAATACTACGACTAGGGATATTAAATGATTAAACCTTTGTCGATTGATATTGTCTCATATCTTATTAATCCAGAACTAATCATAAGGACTTTTATCATTTATATATTCAAGTAATCTAATTACAAAATGATAAAATAGCAATTTCCATTGTCACATAGTTAATTTGTACAAAAACCACAATGTCTTTTACAAATAGTGACACTATGTGTCATAATTGTCCAACAATCTCCCACTTAGCCTATAGCCAGTCACTCAAGTATCTAACACATGAACTATGTACATGACGTTTAAACTTTTACTGAGGAATAACTTTCGTCAGCGGATCTGTAATGTTGTCCTATGATGCGACCTTTTCGATCTTCACATCGCCACGATGTATGATCTCCCTAATCAGATGGAAACGTCGAAGAACATGCTTGGATCGTAGATGAGACCGCGGTTCCTTAGCCTGTGCTATAGCCCCGTTATTGTCACAATACAATGGAACGGGCTCAGCTGCTAACGGAACTACTCCTAATCCAATTAGGATTTTACGGATCCAAACTGCCTCTTTTGCTGCATCAGCTGCAACAATATACTCCACTTCTGTTGTTGAATCGGTAACAGTCTCTTGCTTGGAAGATTTCTAGCTTACTGCTCCATGTTCAAACAATCGGTACCCAGATTGTGACTTACAGTCGTCTTTATTGGTTTGGAAACTTTAAACCCAGTTACCTCAAGTTCTCCATCTCCATAGATTAAGAAAGCGTCCTTAGTTCGTCTAAGATACTTAATGATATTCTTAACCGCCATCCAGTGACCATCACCTGGATCGGCCTGAAAGCGAGACATCAGGTCGCGTACATATCATGGCATACATGATTGATCCGACTGCCGAAATGAACGGGATCCGACTCATGTTGTCTCTCTCATCTTGAGTTTTAGGACACATGTCCTTAGATAGAGTGACGCCATGTGACACTGGCAACAGTCCCCTCTTAGACTGTTCCATGTTGAATCTCTTCAACACTTTGTCAATATATGTGCTCTGGGAGAGTCCAAGCAGCTTTCTAGATCTATCCTGGTAGATCTTTATTCCCAGAATAAAGGCTGCTTCTCCCAGATCTTTCATGGAGAATTTTAATGAAAGCCATGCTTTCACCGATTGTAGCATGGGAATGTCATTGCCAATAAGTAATACATCATCAACGTAAAGGATAATGAATTTCAGTGCGCTCCCACTAACCTTCTTATATACGCAAGGATCATCCTCGTTTTGAAATAATCATATTCTTTTATGATCTCATCAAAACGTTGGTTCCAAGAACGTGATGCTTGCTTCAATCCATAAATGGATTGATTTAACTTGCAAACCTTATCTGCATGATTTGGTACGACAAAATCGTCAGGCTGTTACATATAAACATCCTCCAAAAGGTTTCCGTTATGAAAAGCGGTTTTGACGTCCATCTACCATATCTCGTAATCGAAATATGCAGCAATAACAAGCATTATCCTAATGGATTTAATCATGGCAACATGTGAAAAATTTTCGTCGTAATCGACACAAGTCGTTGACGATACCCTTTCGCTAAAAGCCTAGCTTTGTACGTTTGTATGTTACCATCCATGTCGGTCTTTTTCTTGAAGACCCATTTGCAACCAATAGGCTTTACGCCTTCTGGTGCATCAACCAATGTCCAAACTTGGTTGGTGTACATGGAATCCATTTCGGACTTCATGGCATCTTGCCATAAACCGGAGTCGATACCTTGTATCTCTTCCTCATACGTAGTCGGTTCGTCTTCCTCAATAAGGTTAATATCCACATGATGTGAGATCAGAAACCCATACCTCTCAGGTTATTTTCTGACTCTCTGTGATCTACGTGGTTCTTGTGTATTCGAAGATTATGGTACAGTCTCATCCCTGATGAACTGTTCATGTTCCGTAAAGGATTTTGTGCCAGGAACAGTATCACTCTGATTTTCATCGAGTTCTAATTTCCTCCCACTAACCACTGCATTTAGGAATTCCTTCTCAAGGAAAACCGCATGCAGAGCAACAAATACTTTATATTCTTGTGGGGTTGTAGAAGTAATATCATTTGGTTTCCCTAGGATAAGGCATTTATCTGATTTGGGTTCAAGTTTGGTACCTTCCAAACGTTTAACGTATGCCTAGCATCCCCAAATCTTCAGGAATGAGAAACCTGGTTTCTTTCCTGTCCATATCTCATACAGAGTCTGTTGAAAAGACTTTGACGGAACCTTATTCAAAATAAGTATTGCACTGTTCGATGCATATCCCCAGAAGGAAATAGGTAGCTTAGTGCGACTCATCATTGACCTTACCATGTCTAACAAAGTTCGGTTTCTCCATTCGGACACACCGTTTAATTACGGTGTTCCGGGAGGAGTCCATTGTGAAAGATTACCATACTTTTTAAATTAATCAAGAAACTCATTGCTCAAGTATTCTCCACCACGGTCCACACGTACTGTCTTAATACTTTTGCCGGTCTATTTTTCTACTTCGTGTCGAAACTCTTTGAATTTCTCAAAGGTTTTCGACTTGTGTCTCATAAGATACACATAACCATAACGCGATGCATCATCCTAAATGTTACGAAGTATTCATATCCACCTCTAGCCTGGCTAGACATGGGCCCACATACGTCAATATGAACGAGGGCTAACAGTTCGGTGGCACGTGCACCTTTACCGCTAAAAGGTGTTTTAGACATTTTGCCTAATAAATAAGATTCGCAGACGTCATATGAATTTGGATCAAATCCGTCCAAGTACCCACTCTTCGAAACTGTGGATATGCGAGTCTTGTTAATGTGTCCCAGACGATAATGCCACATATAAGTTTCATCTTTGTTACTTAATTTAAGCATTTTGTTTGTTACATTATATGTTTGAGATTGATTTTTATTCAAAATATAAAGACCGTTATTCACATCAGCACTGCATATCTCCATATCATTTTTATACATAAAACACCCAATGTTTCTAAAAACAAAAGTATACCCACATTGGGCTAATAAAGATACATATATATTATTCCTAGTCAAACTAGGTACATAATAACAGTCTGATAAGTTTAGTACATGCCCCGAGGGCAGTTCCAAAATATAAGTCCCAACAGCCAAAACGGCGACTCTAGTCCCATTTCCAACTCGGAGGTCTATCTCTCATGAGGCTAGTCTCCTGCTAATCTGCAGATCCTGCACATCAGTACATATATGAGTACTACAACCAGAATCAAAAATCAAATTTTTAAAACTAGAAGTAGACATGTTTATTTCTATAACAAACATACATGAAGCCGGCGCCTTGCCCGCTTTGATTTCCTTCATGTGCGCCTTGTACTCATGGCAGTCACACTTCCAGTGACCCCGTTTGCCACACTGCAAGCAAACATCTTTGGATTTGTCATTTGCCTTCCCAGAAGACTTTGACGATTTGGCATTGCCCTTCTTCTTCTTCTTTACACCTCCAGTAGCCTTTGGCCAAGCCTTGCCAGACTGAGATGTTGAAGCGAAGTGCGCCTCGCGCTCTTTGCCTTTCAATAGCTCTTTTTCTGCTACACGCAGCATTGACATCAGCTCTCAAAGAGTATGGTCTTGGTTCATCATATTGTAGTTAATGATTAACCTGCTCCAACTGTCAGGAAAAGACTGCAAGTTCAAATCTATAGAAGTCTCAGCCTCAAAGGTTATGCCTAGCTGACCCAGCTGTTCAATGTCAGCAATCATCTGTGACACATAGTGCTCAACAGATGTACCCTCTGACATTCGAGAGCGAAAGAGCTTCTTCTGCAATTCATACCTTTGCGGTCTAAGGTTAGATCGATGAAGGTTCTTCAATTTTGCCATCATAGTATAGGGATCCAATCCCTTGTTTTGGCGACGAAATTGAGGGGTCATCGCAGTGAGCATGACGGATTGAGCAGTTGAGTTGTCATTGCTATAAGTCTTCCAAAGCTCAAGCTCAAGCGACTGCTAATTTTCAGGCTTAGGCCCGTGAGGTCTCTCTATCTTATAGAGCCTCCTCTCAGCCCCCAGGACAATCCTGAGGTTCATATCCCAGTTAGGAAAGTTCGCGCCATTAAAGATATTTTTTCCAATGATAATCTCTCTAACCTCGATCTTTCCAGCCATCTTAATTGCAATAGTGTAGGCACTGCATTTTTCATATAAGTCCCTATGATGAGTCTCATTTGGAGGCACTACCTTTTAAGTCACGGAAGTCATGGAAACGGACGTTGGAAGGGGAAATTCAGAATAGACATGTCATCAGATTCATTTCGCAAGTTCCCTACTTTTCGTTCATGCTGCGTTCGTTACCACGTTCGAACGTCAAACAGATTGCGGGCGTTCGTGTAGCGTTCGAACGGTGTCGGTATTTATGGTTTTGCTGCCAGCCTCACACCCAAGCCCATTTAGCCCACCAAAGCCCAGAAAACACTAATTAAATCATATACCAAATTAAATAAAATATTAATTAAATCATATACCAAATTAAATAAAACAAATAAAATCTAAATAATCACCTACCAAAATAATAAAAATACTTACACAAATTAAAGAATCTCATGCCTAAACAATATAAATCAAATATATTAGCTTCCTAATTTGAACCAATCTTGTCTCCAATCAATCTTAGGTTTTCCTTACATGACACTAAATCATATCCCTTTTTAATTAGCCAAATCCCTTTCCTTGTCAAGCCTAACCCTTTGCCTATAAAAAGAACCCAATTCCAACCCTTGAACCCCCCTAAGGGATTCACACATCTAAACCCCTAGTTCATTCACACAAGAAAAGACCCAAGCTCATTGACACAACCAAACTCACACACAGAACCCTCACAAATCAAACACACCGCCGAGACACATAAACACCAGCCACCGAAATCACACTCAAAACAGCCCCTAATCACCAACAAAACACCAAAAACAGTAACCCCATACAGCACTTAACATCATCTAAATAGCAGCCCTTTAACCGCAAAAACGGTGCCAAAACCGAGAAAAAAACAGTGACCAGAAAACGTCATCGAAAGAACAGCGAGAAACAGCAGCAAAATAGGGAGAACGATGACTCAAAACAGTAAGACAACGAACGAGAGCAGTGAACTAGTGAACCGGGGGAATTACGGAGTGTTAGCCCTTCCGACGATCGCGTACCGTACATCCGAGAGGTGATTTTAAAAGGTTAGACCTGAGGGCACCCTTTTTATCTACTGCCATTCATTTTTTATTGTTTTATTACGCATGAGAGTCGTTTATGGATGCATGTTGTGGTTTTAAATAAAAATGAAAACGTGTCGCCTCTTGTGGTATATAGGATGGAAACCCGGACATAAATTTCATAGCCGATTCCAAATGGACGGTAGTATGATCTGTACTCGGGATACAACTCCACTTACCACTTGAGTAAACGACGCATATTTCGTTTTCTGTTGTTTTGATGTGTTTATTATTCGTTATTTAATTTATGCATGTTATTCGTTCGCGTAATGATGTGATCGAGTGCATTGGCTTAGTAAGTCAGATTAAAGGTCCCCTATTTTGAGGGGTTAAAACCCTTTACCACGATGCTTTGCCGCGCCGGTTGATGTATATTCGGTTGAATGTAAGATGTGTTCAATCGGGTATACGAAGTTAGATATTGTTTCTTTTATTTCTTATATGCATTGGTGATAAAGCGCATGGGCTTAATAAGTGCGATTAAAGGTCCTCTATTTTGAGTGTTAAAATCCTTTACTATGATGCTTTGCCGCGCCGGATAATGTATATTCGATTGGATGTGAGATATGTTCAATCGGATACACGAAGTCTGATATCGTTGTCTTTACTTCTTTATATATGTATTGTGTTGTTTGCCCATGGGCTTAGTAAGTGCGATTAAAGGTCCTATATTTTGAGAGGTTAAAATCCTTTACCACGATGCTTTGCCACGCTGGATAGTGTATGTTCGATTGGATGCGAGATGAGTTCAATCGGATACGTGAGGTCCTACATTGTGGATTTTTTTGTTTATGTATGTGTTGTATGCATCAGGTCTAGTTCCGTTCGAACGCATTCTCGAACGCCACACGAACACGAACCTTCTGTTTACCGTTCGAACGTGTTCTCCAACGCTACGTGAACGCGCACATAGTTTCTTAGTTTAATCATGCATCAGGTCTGGTTCCGTTCGAACGCATTCTCGAACGCTATATGAACGTGAACCTTCTGTTTACCGTTCGAACGCGTTCTCGAATGCTGCGCGAACGTGCACGTATTCTCTTGGTTTCATTATGCATCAGGTCTGGTTCCGTTCGAACGCGTTCTCGAACGATATACGAACGTGAACCTTCTGTTTACCGTTCGAACATGTTCTCGAACGCTGCACGAACGCGCACCCACTGCACTAAGTCCTTTTCATCACATCACGACATGTCTATTTTAGCATATAGTTGTCTCCTTTTTATGCATTTGTAGTACCGCTTTAGGTATCTATTTCAGTCATGCGCTTAATTGTCTTTCCTTAATATGCATGCTTGTATGAATGTTATTTGTTTGCGCTTCTGTGTCTACCAATGTGAAATTGTATGCTTTCCGTATGTCAATTTATCTGTATGCAAATTGAGACATAAATTACATGCAAATAGGCTGTATGCAAATTCAGATGTGTGTTACATGTAAATTTAGATGAACTTGTTGATATATGTATGCGAACTTAGGGGTAAATCATCCTTGGAAATATGTTGCTTAGGCTTGGTTAGATTATTGCACAAATCATGTTATTACAAGTGCCATAAGTAAGAGACCATTCTGAACCCAATGGTTTGAGGTCTTCCCTTGCGAGGGGTGAGTGCGGCCTTAAATCTCATTTTCCCGGTTCACACCGGGTGGTGACTCCATCATTCTCCGGTTTAGTCCCCCGCGGGCTACTCCGTACTCCCCACCGGGCCGCGAGCCCGGGACAGCATGCGTCACCCAGTTCATGTGTCCCACAAATAGTCAAACTATTCAATTAACGATATTTGGGTACAGTCCAACTGTTACAAAAAAAATAATAGAATATTAGTCCAACTAATAAATATATAAAATTGACGAAATAATTTGAAAGCGCGTATTGGAAAGTATTTGAACGAAATTGCAAATTCAATACTAGCCTCCCACTATTTTTCGGCGAGCCTCTAACCCTCTGTTGAGTACTCGGGAAACCTAGTTTCCTAGTGGGCTAGGATCTCATTAAATAACACACAACCTTGACTTTGGCCAACAAGCTGTATGATATTTAACTAGGTAGATCTCTAAGATCAATTGGATCTCATCCAATTCCTAGATCCGGTAGGTGGACCTCCATGTCCAAAACATATATATAATATATATGCCAATATATCCAATATATTTTCCTAACATTTTCCTCTGAATCAACTAAGCCTTGGCTTTGGCTCAACAAGCTTAATGATTCCAGTTAAGCGGGACCCATTGACTTTGGAAAGCTTCGTAATCGATGTCGATGAACAATAAGTGATCTTGACTTTGTCCAACAAATCACAACTTGGCCAAGACATGCGATATGGAACAAAGCCTTCATGATTCAAACACATCCGCGGTGGAAAAAAGGTCTTGACTTTGGCCAACAAACCAATGCCAATCTTGGATCATGAGAATGAATCACTCAATGGAAAGATAACGCTTAATATTTGTTCAGGGTTTTTCGCGTAATTGGAAACCAATTAATTATCTTTGATCCAGTCTCATCATACACCCTTAAGCATGCATTCTAAAAGCATAATAAGGCGCGATAAATAAATTAATAATGATATGCTGATAGATATTTCACAAATTGTTCCTAGAACAAATCACTCATTTTCCTCTCCCCAGCTAGCACTATTCTAACTTCTACCCAATTACATAATAAAATAAAGAAACCTCATTTACATTGAGGGGAATTGGTGAGAAGAGAATTACAAAGAGTCGAGAGATAAGGCTGGACACGCAATCCCATTTAATAAATTCTAAATTTATTACAACAGTTTCCAAAATTGCCCTTACCCATCTAATATACATCTGATATACATTATTCATACAATACATCCATGTATTCACACAAAGCATGTTATTCAATCAATCTAATCCAATTAATTAAATTTTGAATTAAGTGATCATCCAATGTTCAAAAAATGATTTGATTTGCGCAAGTCCAACTCGTTTTAAGAATAAGTACTCAAAGTGCGTATTCTTGAATTATATCGAACTACAATTTTAAATCCAATTTAATTTGTATTCTATGCTAATTATTTATTTAATTCAAATTAAATAATTACACTTTTTATGTGCCTTTGCGACTTAGATTTTAAATCTAATCTTAATAGGTCTCAAAGCCCAATTAACATCCAATGTCAATTTAATTAAAGTCCAATGGGCTTTCAATTAATTTCTTAAGGCATGGACTTTGGCAACCAAAGCCCAATAAGGAATCAATGTTTGCCGCAAAATTAATTTTGGCCCAATTAATTATTTAAAGGCCCATTTATTATATTTGGACTTAATGGAATGGTTTTAGGCCCAATTTGGATCCAATCCAATTGTCCTAAACCAACTTGGCCCAACCAAGCCCATTAGGCCCAAATACAACAATTTAGCCCAATTCCAAATTAAGCCTAATTAATTAAATTCTAATATTCAAAAAATCACAATTTATTTAATTAAAGTGTATAGCCATAATTAATTATTTAAATTAAAATTTCCAAAATACCAATTTACATAATTAATCATGCTTTATTATTTTCAATACATGTCCAACATTATTGAAGCAAAATCAATACCAACATGCTCATACAAGCTCACGTCAATCATGGTAATTTTTCATTAATTTTGATTTCAATCCAATTAAATCACAAATCAATTTATCCATTCATTTTAAACTCATCCAATGGTCTAAAATTTCAAAATCACCATGAGCTTAGGGTACCTATATCATTCGGCCAAGCCTATAGATTTGGGGAAAATTAATCCAATTAATTTTTCATAAAATTGATCATGCATAACTCTATGTTATCATTATCTAAGCATACTCAAACAAACAATTTGATTAAATCATGCTCAAATAAAAAATACCCAAATTCAAGATTAAGAACCCTAATTCAATTTCATGCTTAACTAGGCTCATTATACCATTGTAGGGTCTCTAAGAACAATCCAAGATCATTTTAAGCAAAATTGATGTGTGAATATGCAAAGAAGTAGCGGAAATACTTACATTGAACGGATTGGATGTAGGTGTAGCATTCAAAAATTCCACTTTGAAAAGTTGTTCCAAGCTCCTCTCTTTGATGTATGTTGAAGCTCCAAGCTTGAAGTTTGAGATTCCAAACTCTAGGGAATGTTTCCATATCACCTTTGTATGATGTAATGTGTACTAGCACTTGGAAAAATTTGCAACAAATTGTTTCCTTTGCCTTTGTAATTCTCGGCCAAGCCAAGAAAAAGAAGGGAAATTTTCACTTTCACCGTGAAAGAGAGAGAGAGAGAGAGAGGAAGAGTGAATGAATTTTTTATTTTTCAAAAATCTAATTACCAAATACCAAAAGTTGGTATATGTCACTTTACACTTCAAATAAAATAATAGAAGTGTAATTTACAAGTTTTCAACTACCAACAACTTCCATCAAGCTAAAGTGACAAAGTTGATGTGACTTGTGATGTGACTTGTGGGCCCCACTTTAATTCAAATTCCGAGCGGGCCCGCAAACACATTTCGGGCTCGGGTTCGTTAATTCCAAATTAACGAATTTTCTGTTGCGACGTAATTAAATCAAGTTTAATTAAATAATTATGCCTAACAAAATTACTATTAAAGTCGCTCACGAATTAATTCTAAATTAATTCGTTTGCCCGAATTAAAATCTAATTTTAATTATGTTAATATATCGAATATATTATTTTATCGATTAATTCCAAATTAATCGTTCTCTCTCTAATGATTGAATTTTATCCCAAAAAAATCTTTCCGCAATTAATCCTAGATTAGTTTTCTCTCTCTTATAATTAATCCCATATTAATTATGTTCGAGTCATACATCATCGATGAATCTTCGGGAAGCGACCCATGAGATCTCTGGATATGTTGTCAGTAAATCTGGTCGTCGGACTATCCGAACACATGCGTACCCCGTACCACGTTTTTACCGATTTACAAGACATGATTGGCTTCTAGCAAAGCACCGTGCCTACCCAATTCTCCATAAATATTCTTTAAGGAATATATAATCTTTGTCAGACGTAGTATACTTAGTATTGCGTATTGCGATCCAGTATCGGATGTCATATGCTAGGCCTGGGGCTGGAATAGTGTCTGCCCCGTACGAAGCATATATCGGATCACAATCAACTAGTCTCTTTAATCGAATAATCATGACCTTGTCATATTATCCCGATAGTTGCAACATAATAGAGAACCAGTTCTGTATCCCTGCGTGATCATCATCTCCATATGATTGAAGTCATACTTCCGTCTTGACATCTCACCCAATACACTACGATTCTCAATAAACCCAGAAGAGGCATACACAGAACCTGTTAAAGTCATGGACGACCAAAACCAAAGCGTATTGATTGTCGCAAGTACTAGCGATGCAAGTCTCAGGTTAAGACCAAATACACCTACCCTGAATCGGATTACCATAGACACATAGTCATACTACCAATGGAATTCCGAGGGGTCTATCCATAGCGAAGCTGTTCCCGTACCATTGGTAAACATAACCTCCTATCACACTTGCATAAGTTTCCAATACTTAAATATATGAGAACTATGCCGTTATGCTCCCACAACGTGCAGAAGTGTAATACTAGTCTATTTCGCATTATCGATGTCCAGTCTTGATAATACTACGACTAGGGATATTTAATGATTAAACCTTTGTAGATTGATATTGTCTCATATCTTATTAATCCGGAACTAATCATAAGGACTTTTATCATTTATATATTCAAGTAATCTAATTACAAAATGATAAAATAGCAATTTCCATTGTCACATAGTTAATTTGTACAAAAACCACAATATCTTTTACAAATAGTGACGCTATGGGTCATAATTGTCCAAGAGAATCTAATCCAATTAATTAATCTTTGAATTAATGACCATCCAATATTCAAACAACGATTTGATTTGCACGAGTCCAACTCGTTTAAGAATAAATACTGAAGTACGTATTCTTGAATTAGATCGAACTATACTTTTAAATCCAATTTAAATATATTCAATACTAATTCATATTTAATTCCAAATTAAATAATTACACTTTTAAAAATGCCTTTTAGACTTGGATTCCAAATCCAATCTACATGGGTCTCAAAAGCCCAATTAATATCTAATACTTTTTAATTAAAGTCCAATGAGCTTTTAATTAATTCTTTAGGCATGGGCTTTGGCCATTATGGATCAAACCCAAGAGGCCAAGGCCCAATAAGGAATCACCCTTATGCCATAAAATCAATTTTGGCCCATTAGGCCAAATTAAATTTTTAAAGGCCCAAATGTTATATTTGGACTTTATGGAAATGGTTTTAGGCTCAATTGGATCCAACCAATTGTCCTAAACCAAACTTGGCCCAACCAAGCCCATTAAGCCCAATTACAACAAATTAAATTAATATCATTCCAAATTACATATTAATCTAATTAAAGTGCAATTAGTACATTAATCAATTAATCTAATATTTCCAAAATACTAATTAATTCAATTAATCATACTCAATATTTCCAATTCATGTCCAACACAAATTGAAGCAAAACATTCATTATAACATGTTTCATACTCACGGTTTTGGCAAGGAAATTATCATACATTTGATTTCAATCCAATTAAATCAATATCTAAAATACATTTCATGCCAATTAACATATCCAATTGCTAATTTTCAAAAATCACCATGAGTCCTTCTAGGGTAGTAATCGGCCAAGCATGGATTTTAGGGATTTTTGATCTAATCAATTTATCACAAATCCAATGATATACAACTCCAATTCAATATCATATAAACTCAACCAACTCATCAATTTAGGTAAAATCAAGCTCCAAGCATAAAATCCCAAATTAAAGTTTACAAACCCTAGAATCAAATCAAGTTTAGATCTCGCTCTGATACCAATGTTATTGTCCTAGACATGCAACGGAATCTCTAAGCGTGATAAGTGTGTGAATAAATCAAGAAGTTTACGGAATTAACTTACATTGATCGGCATTGACTTTCAAAACGTTTCATGGATGTTGAAGCTTCCAAGTCCCTTTTGTTATTCCAAATCCATGGGTGAGTATCCCTATCACCTTTACTTGACTCCCATATGTGCTAGCAAGAACAAAATGAAACAAATTTTATCTCCCAAGGAGAAGCAAATTTGCCCAAGAGAAAGGGAAGCAATCGGCTCGGCCAAAGTAGTGGCCATTCGGCTCTTCAAAAGAAACCCAATTGCATTTTCGGCATATACAAAATTAGAAAGCAATTGCTTTTCACGGCATAAATGAAAGAGAAGTCAATGCCTTTTTTAAAAAAGAACCCAAATAACTTTTGGCCAAATGCGCAGGAAGAGTCCATCAAAAGAGAAGCCATTTGCCAATTGCCTTTCTTTCTAAAAGAAAAACAAAACATATTGCTTTCGGCCAATATCAGAGAGCAATCAATGGCCCCTGCGCCAAAAGGGAAAATAGAGAATAATAATGAATAATTTAAAATTCATTAATTGTATATCTTTTGTTGGTAGGTGTGATGGGTTAGTAAATTCAATTTAAATTGTCCCAACAACTTCCATCAACAAATGACTAGATGATGTATGTAAGTGGGGTCCCACCTCATTGAATTCAAAATTCAAATTACTTACACAACACACTTTTGAGCCTGGTTCGTTTAATCCGACTAAAAACGATTTTTCCATCGCGACATCGTAATTAAATTTAATTTAATTAAATAATTATGCCTCGCAAAATTATTATTAAGTCGCTTACGAATTAATTCGTTCGCTAGAATTAAAATTCCATTTATTCCGCGTTGAAATCTGATTTCATTTAATATATCTAATATATTAATTTAGCCCAATTAAATAATTTAAATAGTAAAATCTAATTTAACTATTAAATTTATTTTACCGATTAATTCCAATTAATCACGTTCTCGTTCTCCTCTTGACGAATTTTAATCCCAGATAAATTCTCGACGTAATTAATCCCAGATTAATTCTTAATTCTTTCTCTGATAATTAATCCCAGATTAATTCTTGTCGTAATTAATCCAAGATTAATTTTCTCTCTCTTAATTAATCTCAGATTAATATTGTTCGAGTCAAATATCATCGGTGAATCTTTGGGATGCGACCCAAGAGATCCTTGGATATGTTGGCAGTAAATACGGTCATCGGAGTATCCGAATACGTGCGTACCGGGTATCACATACTTACCAATTTACAAGACATGGTTGGCTTCTAGCAAAACACCTTACCTACCCAATTCTCCAGAAATATTCTTCTATGGAATACATGATCTTTGTCAGGCGTAGTATACTTAGTATTGCGTATTACGATCCAGTATCAGATGTCACATGCTAGGCCTGGGGCTGGAGTTGTGTTTGCCCCGTACGAAGCATATATCGATCACTAGCAACTAGTCTTTTTATGATCGGAAACATGACCTAGTCATACTTCCCTGATGGCTATAGCACTTAGAGTACCAGTTCTGTATCCCTGCGTGATCATCATCTCCATATGACTGAAGTGATACTTCCATTCTGACATCACACCTAATATATTACGATTCTCATTTACCCAAAGAGGCATACACAGAACCTGTTAAAGCCCCGACGAAAAACCAAAGTATATTGATTGTCGCAGTATTAGCGATGCAAGTCTCAGGTTAAGACCAAATACACCTAACCCTGATTCGGATTCCCATAGACACATAGTCATACTACTAATAGGATTTCTAGAGGCCTATCCAGAACGAAGTTGTTTCTGTACCATCGGTAAAGTGAACCTCCTATTACACTTGCATGAGTATCCAATACCCAAATATATGAGAACTATGCCGTTACGCTTCCATAACACGCACAAGTGTAACACTAGCCTATTCCGCATTATCGATGTCCAGTCTCGATAATACTACGACTAGGGATATTTAATGATTAAACCTTTGTGGATTAATACTGTCTCATATCTTATTAATCTGGAACTAATCATAAGGACTTTTATCATTTATATATCCGAGTAATCCAATTTGTTGGTGAATATGAAGCACCCATATTTGTTGGATATATGACCCATAGCGTCCATTTGTACAGATCATGGTGTTGTTGTACAAATTAACTATGTGACAAGGAAATTGCACTCTCATCATTTGTGATTAGATCACCATAGATATATAAATGAAGAGAGGTCCAATGATTAGTTCCTGGATTGAGATGATATGAGACAGTATCAATCCCCGAAGGATTAATCATTAAATATCCCTAGCCGAAGTATTATCGAGACTGGACATCGATAATGCGGAATAGGCTAGTATTGCACTTGTGCGCGTTGTGAGGGCACAACGTCATAGTTCTCATATATATAAGTATTGGATACTTATGCAAGTGCGATAGGAGGTTGTGTTTCACCGATGGTACGGGAAACAGCTTCGCTCTGGATAGACCCCTCGGAATCCCATTGGTATTATGACTATGTGTCTATGGGAGGCCGAAATCGAGGTAGGTGTGTATAGTCTTAACCTGAGACTTGCATCGCTAATACTTGCGATAATCGGTAGACTTTGGTCTTGGTGGTACAGGGCTTTAACCGGTTCTGTGTACACCGCTTCTGGGTTTATCAGAGAGTCGTAGTGTATTGGGTGTGATGTCGAGACGGAAGTGTCACTTCAGTCATATTGGAGTTGATGTCACGCAGGATATGGTACTAGTGCTCTTGAGTGTTGCGCAACCAATCGGGATATTGTGACCAGGTCATGTATATCCGATTATAGAGACTATGTTACCAGACATCCGACATGTGTTTCGGACGGGGCAGACACTTATCCAGCCCCAGCCCTAGCACGTGATTATCCGATACTGGGCCGATATACACAATACTACGGTATACTACGCTTGATACAGATCTATATATTCCTGTAAGAATATTTCTGGAGAATTGGGTAGGCATGGCGTTTTGCTAGAGGCTAACCTTGTCTTGTAAATCGGTATAAACGTAGTACGAGGTACTTACGTGTTCGGATAGTCCGACGACCGTATTTACTGCCAACATATCCGGAGATCTCATGGGTCGGTTCCCGAAGATTCACCGATGACGTATTACTCGCACTTTGATTAATCTGGGATTAATTAGAAGAGAGAGATAGAATTAATCTGGGATTAATTCGATGAGAGAGAAAATTAATCTGGGATTAATTGCGGAGATATTTTATCTGGGATAAAATATTAATTAAGAGAGAGAGAACGATTAATTTGGAATTAATCGGTAAAATTAATATATTCGATATATTAATCGAAATTGGATTTTGACGCGGAATTAAAATTAGATTTTAATTCGGGCGAACGAATTAATTTAGAATTAATTCGTTAGCGACGTGAATAGTGAATTCGCTAGGCGTAATCACTTAATTACGACGCGACGGAAAATTCGTTAATTTGGAATTAGCGAACCCGAGCCCGAGAGTGATTGCGAGCGCATTCGCATTTCGAATTCGAACGCGGCACGCGAGTCACATCAAGCGTCCAATCGCTAGTCGCGTCAATCGTCAAATCAATTGTCACTTTGAGTGATATGACTTGACAATATGTCACTTTATTAAAGTGAATAGATGTGATGTGACTTAAAGTAAAAAGTAGAAATGATGGGTAATAAGTTGATTGAAAGCTTTTGCTTTAATTTTAAATAGAAAAAGTAAATGGTTTATTATATATATAATTTTGGAAATTATATAACCTTTTTACATTTTTTATTTTCTAACTTATCACTCTCTCTCTCTCACATGCAAAGGACATACGGTCCTTTCTCTTTCCCTCCCTCTTTCTCTTTCTCTTCTTCACGGTTTTGGCAACATTCTTCTTCTTCTTCTTGTTCTGTTTTCTGCCGAGCAAATGGAGAATGAAGGTGACGTTTTTGTTGCAAAACTTAGTGCTAGCACACACCTTGAGTGATACAAAGGTGATAGGGAAGTGAGTTTGTGAGCATGGAATCTCAAAGCTTGGAGCTTTAATGGAGTTCATGCATGGCCGATTCTTGGAGGTTCAAGGAGGAGCAAAATCGCACAGCCCACTGCAAGAAGAAGCCATTGCCGAGCTTGGAGGGAGCTTAAAAAACGCATCTTGTTCTTCATCCATCAAAAACGAATTCAATGTGAGTTGATTCCGCCACCTCCTTTGATGTATTCATATGTGGTTTTTTATGCATGTTTGTGATCCTTGGGACTTTGATTGAACACTTTCAATGGTATCAGAGCTAATTGATGCATAAAACCGAATTAGGGTTCTTGAGTAAATTTGGGGCTTTTTGATTTTAGCTTGATTCTGACAAATTGATTGTGTAAGAATGCTTATATATGATCCATTTGAGATATATGTAATCAATTTGACAAAAAATTGATGGATTGATTTTCCCCAATTTGCTTATTTTTTGTCAAAACTTTAATTTGGGTAAACTCGATTTAGGCATGATTTGGTTGAATTGTTTGATGAAGTATGCTTGATTGAGGTTGAATTGAAGTTGTGCATGATCAATTTCAAGAAAATTGGATTAGATCAATTTTCCCCAATTCTTAAGGTTGAACATGAAACTTGAAATTGGGGTAAAATGTGTTTAAGCATGTTTTAATTGAATTGGATGTTTAAGTATGCTTAGAACATGTTTAATTGAGATTGTGTGTGATCAATTTCATGAAATTGGATTGGATTCAATTTTCCCCAAATTGGAGGCTTGGCCGAAAATTGCATAACCCTAATGTCTTGGTAATTTTTTTTTGTTTGATCATTGGATGACTTAAAACAATTGGTTAATGTTGTTTTGAAGTTCAATTGGATTGAATTTTGATTTGGAACATTTTTCCCTTTAAAGTGGCTTGGCCGAATCTTTAAAGAACATGAAATTCTTGTGATTTTGTTGTTTTAATTCATTGGATGAATTGAAATGATTTGGGAAATTAAGATTGTGGACTCAATTGGATTGAAACCGAATCGAATTGAAAAACCCTAATTGCCGAGACTTGAAAGCATGTTAATTGGGTTTGATTTTAATTGAATTGTGTTGGACACTATTTGGTTGTTAAAGTGCATGATTAATTAGGCTAATTGATATTTTAGAAATGTTAATTGGGTAATTGATTGTGTATTACACTTAGGTTAATTAATTGTGAAATTTGGAATTTTATAAGTTAATTAATTTTAGGCTTAATTTTGGAAATTGGGCTTGTTGGGTTGTAATTGGGCTTTTGGGCTTTGTTGTAACAAAGTTGGGTTTAGGCAAAATTGGTTGGATCCAATTAGGCCCAAAACCGAATCCAAAAGGTCCAATTATGACTTAATGAACCTTAATTATTTAATTGGGCCTAATGGGCCAAAATTAATTTGAAGGCTTATGGGGTAACTCCCGGATTGGATTTTGGTTGTTCGGTTTGACCCGAGCTGACCAAAAGTCCACGCCTATAGAAATTAATTAAAAGCCCATTGGACTTTAATTAAATAAAACATTAGATGTTAATCGGGCTTTGAGACCCGTTGCGATTAAATTTGGAATTTAAGTCGTAAAGGTTCGTTAATAAAAGTGTAATATTTAATTTAGAATTAAATAATGAATTAGAATTAAATACGTATTAAATTGGATTTAATTATGTAATTTAATTTAATTCGTAGAAATTGTACTTTGAGTACGTGTTTGCAATACGAGTTTGACTCGAACAAAAATCAAATCTTTGTTTGAACATTGGATGATCACTAATAATCAAGATTAATTAATTTGATTGATTGATTGATAACATGCTTGTATGAATACATGGTTATGATGTTTGAATAATGTATATCGGATGGATATTAGTCGGGTTGGGCGATTTTGGAAATTGTAATAAATTTGATTTATTAAATTGGACCTGCGTGTCCAGCCTTATCTCCTATTTCTTTGTATTCTCTTCTCACCTATTCCCCTCCATGTAAAAGAGGTTTCTTTAGAAGTGTAGTGTAACGGGTAGAAGTAATACAAGTGCTAGCGGGAGAGAGAAAGTGAGAGATTTGATCTAGGATCAATGTAAAATATCCATCCGCATATCATTATTATTTTATTTCATACTCGCTTTATTATGTGTTTAGAATGCATGCTTAAGGGTGTATGATGATGAGACCTTAACAAAGATAATTAAATTGGTAGCCAATTTGCACGCGAAAAACCCTCGTTAAATATCATGCGTTTTTCCTTCCATTGAGTGATTCTTACTCAAGATCCGAGATTGGCAGGGGTTGTTGGCCAAAGTCAAGCCCTTGTCCATCAAAGATGTGTTTTAATCACGAGGCTTTGTTCCATATCGGTGTCGTGTCCAAGTTGTGGTTTGTTGGCCAAAGTCAAGACCACTTCTTGTCCATTGACATTGATTACGAAGCTTCCATGTCAAGGGTCCGTGCTTGACTGGGATCATTAGGTTTGTTGTGCCAAAGCCAAGGCCTAGTTGATTCAGAGGAAAAGGTTAGGGTATACATTCGATGTATAGGCATATATAAGATATATGTTTAGGACTTGGATGTCCACCTACTGGATCTAGGAGTTGGATGAGATCCAATTGATCTTCGAGATCTACCTAGTTAATTATCATACAATTTGTTGGCCAAAGTCAAGATTGTGTGATATTTAACGGGATCCTAGCCCACTAGGAAACACGGTTTCCCGAGTACTCGACAGAGGGTTAGAGGCTCGACGAAAAATAGTGGGAGGCAAGAATTGAATTTGCAATACTCGTTCATTACTCGCCATATGCGCTCATTTAAATTATTTCGTCATTAGATTAAATGTTAGTTAGACTAATATTTAAATTGTTGTTTTGATTAAACAGTTGGACTGTATTATACTTGATTATATATAATTGGATTATATTAATCAATATATTTGAATTAATTAATTTCAGTTTACAGTTGATTTTATAATTGGATTATAGTAATCAATGTAATTGAGGTTAATTAATTTGGATTATATTTGATTATATAGTTGGACTATTATAATCATTATAATATATAAAGTACCACTTATCGTTGATTAAATAGTTGGGCTATTGTAATCAAGATAAAATTGAAAAGTTGGATATTTAAAATATAATCTGGGATTAAAATATTTTAAATGATTTAATTTTCAAATTGGGAATAAATAATAGGTTACTTTATTTGATAAAATAACTTATTATACCTTTAGCCCAAAATTAAGCAATGGAAGATTTTTGTTATGATGACTTTAATGCTTAATTAATATACTTATAATAAATCTATCTTTAGATTTAAAAGTATTAAAATTGCAATTAATAATTCTTGGAGAATTAATTGACTATTCTAGTGGAGAAAAGTCAAAGTTTGCAATGGGGCATGTTGCACGAGGTGCACATCCTTTCAATATTCTAAAAACCCAAGGCTTGGCCTAAGTTTCCTAAAATATTGAAAAGGATAATTTACATATCCTAAAGTGACTACCATTTGGATATGGAAGACACGAAGGAATTAAAGAAAGGGCGAGGCTCTAACTTTAAAAATGTTTGTCTAAGTTATGTTCAAGCTAGTATTGAAATTAGATTTTAAATACTTAGTGTGGTACATAAAATATTTATATTCAGAATCTGCTTTGAGCAGGATACTGACTTCAAGCTGAGATTGCTCTGCGAATCGGAAACGGGACGAAAGTCACTGTTTCGACCGTAGATACCTAAGTTTAGGAACTACCCTTAGGGTATATGCTTGAATTAGGAACTGTTATAATGTAACTAGTTTGACTAGAGACATTATCTCTTTATCAGTGTTTAATTCGTTGCGGATAAAACCTTTATATTATAGAACACTGAGTGTTTTATTATATAAAGATGATACTGAGATAACACATTAGATGTGAATAACAGAATTTATATTTTGAATATATAATTAAAATCTCAAACATATAAATTGACAAATAAATAGCTTAAATTGATTTGATCAATAGAGACTTATTCGTGGCATTGTTGTCTAGGACACAATTTAACGAGACTCGTATATCCACACTTTTGAAGAGTGGATACTAGGACTGATTTGACTATTCAAATAAGGTCTGCGAATCTAGTTTATTAGGTAAAATACCTAAAATACTATTTGCTTGGTAATAGTGTTAGTGCCACCGATCTGTTAGCCCTATTCATGGTGAAGTAAGTGGGCCCATATCTAGCTAGGCTATATGTGAACATGAATATTTCGTGACCTTAACGGATGTGGCATCACGTTATGGTTATGTGTTTCTTTTGAAGAACACAAATCAGAAACTTTAAAGTTTCGACACGAAATACATAAACAGATCGGCTATAGTATTATTCCGCCACGGTAAGACCGTAATGGAAAATACTTTAGCAGTAAGTTTCTCGTATACTTGAAAGAGTATAGTATTCTTTCAATGAGGACTCCTCTTGGAACACGTCATTTTGACGGTGTGTCCGAACAGGATTAACCGAATTTTGTTAGACATAATAAGGTTAATCACGAGTCGCTTTAAGCTACCATTTCCTTCAATAGGATATGTACTAACAGTGCAAAACTTATTTAGAATAAGGTTCCATATAAATCTGTTTGACAGATATCATATTAGATATGAACGGGAAGAAACTGGGTTTCTCATTCCTGACTATTTGGGCATGCTTGGCATATGTTTGGATGATACCGAACTAAAACCCAAATATGATAAGTGCCAATTGTAGGTCATCCTAGGGATACCATAAGTATTGTACTTAACACCTCACTAGAGAACAATTAGATTGTTGCTCTCCATGCGGTTTTCCTGAGAGGAATACCGATATGCAGTGGTAAGTGGGAGGATAGTATAACTCGATGAAAATCGGAGTAATACTGTTCTAGGCACTGAATCTTAATGGAACATATATAGTTCATCAATGATGAAACTATACCATTAATCTTTGAATACACAAGAACAAAGGAAGTGATACGAGGTATCGACTCCCTATTATGACAAAGTGTCATGAATCCGAAATGTGTCAGTTGCAGATCAAAATCGCTTTCCTGAAAAGGAAACCTTTTGGAGGATGCTTTCAACATCCTGATGATTTTGTATAACCGACAAACAAGGTTTGCGGGTTATTCGATCCATGTTTGGATTGAAGCAAGCATAAGGTTCTTGAAACTGACGTTTTGAAATTATCATAATGGTGTATGATTTGACTCAAAACGAAATAATTCTTGTGTATATAAGGAGGTTAGTGGGAGAGGGCACTGACAATGAAATTCCCATAAAACACTCGGTGAAAGCTTGGCTTTCATAAGAAATTCTCCGTAGAATTCTGGGAGTAACAACCTTTATTCAAGGAATAAAGATCTGCTGGGCTAGATTTGGAGTTGGCAACACTCTCTGAGAAATTGTACATTTAAAATGTACTTGTATTGGTGTCTCATACGCTTTGAGCATATGGAGTCATATCGGGTCAATCCAAGTGATAGTCACTGGATTGAAGATTAAGAACATCTGTTAGTATCTGAGAGAACTAAAGATGTTGTCTTAAACTATGGAGATGGAGAACTTGAAGTGACTGGGATCACTGCTGCAAGTTTCCAAACCGGTAAATACTGCGGTACTATACAGTTTGAATATCGGTGCAGTGAGCTGGAAATATTCCGAGCAAGATAACTGTTGCCGAATTAACAACAAATGCGGATCATTGCTGCAGCTGAGGCAGCAATAGAAGCCATTTGGATCGATAATAATCTAATTAGATTAGATATAGTTCTGTTAGCAGCTGAGCTAGGCGTCAGCACAGGCTAAAGAATTAAAGGTCTCATCGACGATCCAGATATATACTTCTATATCATCTGATTCGTTCGGATCATACATCGTGGCGATGTGATGATCGTGTAAATCGCGTCAGACGATAATTAAGCAAATCCGCTGACGAAAACCTTTCCTCAGTAATTTGAGCGAATTGTACATAGTTCGGGTGTTAGACACTCGAGTGACTGGCTATGTGCCAAGTGGGAGATTGTTGGATAATATGACCCATAGCGTCACTATTTGTACAGATCATGGTGTTGTTGTACAAATTAACTATGTGACAAGGAAATTGCACTCTCATCATTTGTGATTAGATCACCATAGATATATAAATGAAGAGAGGTCCATATGATTAGTTCCTGGATTGAGATGATATGAGACAGTATCAATCCCCGAAGGATTAATCATTAAATATCCCTAGCCGAAGTATTATCGAGACTGGACATCGATAATGCGGAATAGGCTAGTATTGCACTTGTGCGCGTTGTGAGGGCACAACGGCATAGTTCTCATATATATAAGTATTGGATACTTATGCAAGTGCGATAGGAGGTTGTGTTTCACCGATGGTACGGGAAACAGCTTCGCTCTGGATAGACCCCTCGGAATCCCATTGGTATTATGACTATGTGTCTATGGAGGCCGAAATCGAGGTAGGTGTGTATAGTCTTAACCTGAGACTTGCATCGCTAATACTTGCGATAATCGGTAGACTTTGGTCTTGGTGGTACAGGGCTTTAACCGGTTCTGTGTACACCGCTTCTGGGTTTATCAGAGAGTCGTAGTGTATTGGGTGTGATGTCGAGACGGAAGTGTCACTTCAGTCATATTGGAGTTGATGTCACGCAGGATATGGTACTAGTGCTCTTGAGTGTTGCGCAACCAATCGGGATATTGTGACCAGGTCATGTATATCCGATTATAGAGACTATGTTACCAGACATCCGACATGTGTTTCGGACGGGGCAGACACTTATCCAGCCCCAGCCCTAGCACGTGATTATCTGATACTGGGCCGATATACACAATACTACGGTATACTACGCTTGATACAGATCTATATATCCTGTAAGAATATTTCTGGAGAATTGGGTAGGCATGGCGTTTTGCTAGAGGCTAACCTTGTCTTGTAAATCGGTATAAACGTAGTACGAGGTACTTACGTGTTCGGATAGTCCGACGACCGTATTTACTGCCAACATATCCGGAGATCTCATGGGTCGGTTCCCGAAGATTCACAGATGACGTATTACTCGCACTTTGATTAATCTGGGATTAATTAGAAGAGAGAGATAGAATTAATCTGGGATTAATTCGATGAGAGAGAAAATTAATCTGGGATTAATTGCGGAGATATTTTATCTTGGATAAAATATTAATTAAAGAGAGAGAACGATTAATTTGGAATTAATCGGTTAAAATTAATATATTCGATATATTAATCGAAATTGGATTTTGACGCGGAATTAAAATTAGATTTTAATTCGGGCGAACGAATTAATTTAGAATTAATTCGTTAGCGACGTGAATAGTGAATTCGCTAGCGTAATCACTTAATTACGACGCGACGGAAAATTCGTTAATTTGGAATTAGCGAACCCGAGCCCGAGAGTGATTGCGAGCGCATTCGCATTTCGAATTCGAACGCGGCACGCGAGTCACATCAAGCGTCAAATCGCTAGTCGCGTCAATCGTCAAATCAATTGTCACTTTGAGTGATATGACTTGACAATATGTCACTTTATTAAAGTGAATAGATGTGATGTGACTTAAAGTAAAAAGTAGAAATGATGGGTAATAAGTTGATTGAAAGCTTTTGCTTTAATTTTAAATAGAAAAAGTAAATGGTTTATTATATATATAATTTTGGAAATTATATAAACCTTTTTACATTTTTTATTTTCTAACTTATCACTCTCTCTCTCTCACATGCAAAGGACATACGGTCCTTTCTCTTTCCCTCCCTTTTCTCTTTCTCTTCTTCACGGTTTTGGCAACAGTCTTCTTCTTCTTCTTGTTCTGTTTTCTGCCGAGCAAATGGAGAAGGAAGGTGACGTTTTTGTTGCAAAACTTAGTGCTAGCACACACCTTGAGTGATACAAAGGTGATAGGGAAGTGAGTTTGTGAGCATGGAATCTCAAAGCTTGGAGCTTTAATGGAGTTCATGCATGGCCGATTCTTGGAGGTTCAAGGAGGAGCAAAATCGCACAGCCCACTGCAAGAAGAAGCCATTGCCGAGCTTGGAGGGAGCTTAAAAAACGCATCTTGTTCTTCATCCATCAAAACCGAATTCAATGTGAGTTGTTCCGCCACCTCCTTTGATGTATTCATATGTGGTTTTTTATGCATGTTTGTGATCCTTGGGACTTTGATTGAACACTTTCACAATTACAAATGATAAAAGAGCAATTTCCTTTGTCACATAGTTAATTTGTACAACAACACCATGTTCTGTACAAATAGTGATGCTATGGGTCATAATTATCCAACAACTTGTTCTACTATAAAGTTTCCTTCCATTTCTCAGTTTCTTAAACTCCTTACTTCTTTACTTTCCTGAAAACTCTATCTATTTTGACTACTCAGGACATCTCCTACTAATCTTTGGTTCAGGTACTCCTCTTTTCCTAGTCCTTCTTCTCAAATCCATGAGACCCGTTATAAATTGATCAATATATTCCCAAGAAGAGTTCTCTCTAATCTCTTTGTATATTTAAGCCTTTACTTTTTCAAGTGTTTCCTAATTCTATGGTGACTTCCAGACTTAGCTCGACTTTTGTAGCTTCAAACTATTCTATTTTTTGCTTCCTTTCTATACTTCACTTGAGCTTATCAATTTAGTTGTCTAATCATCTTGCTATATATCTAACTTATCCATTGCACTTCTTTTTTGATCCTCTTCTTTAATGGGTTCTAACTTAAGAAGTAGGCATATGTTTACTGGCTTGGATAGAGTATTCACTCATCCTGGCTATCTTCAAGCTACTTCATCCATGTCTATACACGTACTAAATCTTCTTGACACTTGTTTCAGACCCTATCTCTTTGGCTCTACGCCATACTACTAAGTCTAATGATGATTCGTTTCCCATGAATCTGATCGACTACTCCTTGTCTTGGGGTCCCGTAACTACTATCAATTTTCCCACGCTACTATCTTCTTACTTTGTTAACTATGTTCCTAAATGAACAGAATTTCCTTGTTACCTTTCTCTTCATTCGATATAACTTCTATATCTAAACTTTTAGTTCTCAGTTCCACTACCAATTCTAGGGGTGGCTGATACTTCCAGTTACTTCTAGATCTTCATTCTCATTCCTTGCTTTAACTTTCGACTTCATCATTCGAATATACTATCCTTATTGACATTTTATCACTTCCAACTGAATCCAACCTCTCGAGTTTATCCCTGTATACTTCACGGATTTCTACTGACTGGGCTGATCTATGAGTTCTACTACATTTGGTATATCTATGGACTCCTACTAGTCTTGCAAACCTCGTTCTAACTTGCCTTAATCTTTGGGTTACCCTGGGTTCTCTTCTTTATATCCTCGAAACTTCCTTGATTCTTCTTCTAGGTGGTTTACCATCCAGGGTCTTCCATTTCATAAGATAAACACCTGTTGGGTTTCTTACGGTCACCTATATCTATGCTGGTAGGAACAACTTTATATCTCATCGATTCTTTTCTTTATATTTTGATGGTTTTCAAGATCCTTGTTCTAGTACTCTATGTCCTGGTAGAGTTTATTGCTCATGAAGGGTGGGTATGAGATAGGCTCTATCAGAACAGCATAACTGGTTTTAGAGAGGAGTGAGGATCTGGGTAGGTTGGGGTCTTATTTATTGGATTTCTTGACTTGGACATCTGATCATTTTCATGTTGTTATTCCTCCCATTGGCTTGTGGGCCTAGGTTTGGGGAACTGGGAGTCTCTGCGTGCTTATGGTACCTCACATCTATTACAAGCCTCTACGACTATTTCTTATTTTTTGATTCTTCTACCTTATAATTGTTCTTAACCATTCGGAGAACTCGCTATCTATATGAAATGTTCAAGAATTTATAGATCGACCGAAGAATTTCTGAGAATGAAGGAATCTTACTTGTAAGAGGAGTACTTTACTTAGGCTTACTCGTTATTTTACTTTCGGTTGAACTTGTTATATTCTACTTCTCTATCCCAAGTTTTGGTGTCTTCCATATTATCTTACTCTGTGTCTCTGGATTTTACTATTATAGGTCTTGGCATCTATTTATCTATCTCCTTCCATACCTCTATCTCTATTTGCTTCTGATTTCTTATTCTATCATTCACTTCTCTTTCTAGTTTTCTTTGTCTTTTTCTATCTTTCTGGGTGGGTACTCTTGAACTCACTATCTCTTTCTGTCCCTTTATATTTCTTTGTCTCTGGCTGTCTAATCATCTATACATTCTTTCTTGCTTCCTTATAGCTCTCTTATTCCATTCCCTTGGGTAACTTTTCTTATGTTTTTGCTATCTGACTTCATAGGATTGTTTGTTATTGAGAGGAATACTATTTGAATGATCTAAGAAAGCTTACTAACCTGTCTATGAAACTTTGAGGATGTACTCGAGGATCGGATACTGGATAGGTAATGCCCTGCATACAAGTATCCCAGACATACTATTTATACAAGATCCCATCACTCTGCACGCTGCAGTCACTGACTCCCTAGACCATGCTCTGATACCATCTTTGTAACATCCCCGATCTGGGAGATGTTACCGGCAGGGGATAAACCATACTAACCCCATAAGCCTCTGCCTTTCTAACCATAAACAGACACAACTACTATTTCTTTAATTTAATTTATTATGTGTGGGACCGTAGCCCAAACTTGAAATCATTACATACAAACTCTACATCTGAATCTGATAACTCAATATCACACTTATACAATGATTACCTCAAAGAGAAAGACTAATACAAAACTTTTATTTGGGTTTGACTAACTCTCACTCTACTTGACTTGTACTTGGTGGACTCCAACCCTAGTGACTGCATCTGATCCGTCCTCCCGAGCTCGTCCTCCGAGATTACCTGTAACCATAGAAAACTGGGAGTGGGGGGTTTGATCGCTATTCGATCTAAGTGAGTGGACGAAAAACTGAAATATTGAAATAAAATCATTTGGTTATAAACCAAGGTTTCAATGAAATAACTTATAGGAAAACTTTCTTTATGAAAACTTTGCTTGAAACCTTTTTAGTGAAACTTCTCTTTCTGAAATCTACTTTTGAAAATCTGGTTTCGGAAAACTATCTCTGATCTCTGATTTCCTAAAAACTATTTACTGAATAATCTGATAACTGTAATCTGCTTTGTATTTGAAAACCTTGACGTATGGGGGCGTTACGTATCGTCGTCCCCCCATACGCCTAACTAGAGCCAGTAGTGCAAATCCATGACTTTGGGGCGTTATGTATCACCGTCCCCCAAAGCATACCACTACTGTCCCTGAAACTGGTGGTCTTGGGGCGTTACGTATCGCTATCACCCAAACCAAAAACTATAACTAGGGGTGCGGCCTATGCTACCCTCTAAGCTTTGAAACTAGGGTCTAGGGGTGTTACGTATTTCCGTCCCCCTAGCCCTGATCTAGGATCTGGGGGCGAGACCAATGTCAGCATCAGTTTTGGGGATGAGTCCCAGGGTCGAGGCCCACATATATCATCAGCAGTTTGGGGATGCGTCCCATGGTCGAGGCCTACATCATTAGTAGTTTGTGGATGCGTCCCAGGGTCGAGGCCTACATCATCGGCAGTTTTAGGGATGCATCCCAAGGTCGAGGCCTACATCATCACCAGTTTGGGGATGCGTCCCAGGGACGAGGCCTACATCATCATCAGTTTTGGGGATGCGTCCCATGGTCGTGACCCACATCATCACCAATTTTAGGGATGCGTCCCACGGTCGAGGCCCCCGTTGTCGGTTGCAGTTATCGAGATGCGTCCCAGGGCCGTTGGCCCCATGCATTATCAGTTTTGGGGTTGCGTCCCAGGGTCGTGACCCACATTATCAGCGGTATTGGGATGCGTCCCAGGGTCGAGGCCTCCTTTGTCGGTTGCAGTTATTGGGATGCGTTCCAGGATTGAGGTCCACTGCGTCATCAAATCAGCTCGAAGCTGCAGGCAAGTCAGGTTGCCGCTGGCAAGCAAGGTAAGTAAAAATGCATTGCACAACTTTGATAGGATTGTCATTGTCACACACTGCACAAGTCCCATCAAAGTGGGGGCGACTGTAGGCACTGTATTTTACATATAAGTCCCGATGATGAGTCTCGAATGGAGGCACTACTTTTTAGGTTGCGAAAGTCACAGGAAACGAATGTCGAAAGGGGAAATTCAGAATAAGTATGTCATCAGATTCAATTCACATGTTCACTACTTTCGTTCGTGTTGTGTTTGTGAACACATTCGAACGTCAAGCAGATTGTGGGCGTTCGTGCAGCGTTCGAATCGGCGTTCGAACGATGTCGGTACTTCTGGTTTTGTTGCTAGCCTCACGCCCAATCCTAATTAGCCCACCAAAACCCACCCAAAAATAATTAAAAATTTAAAACATGTCACAAATTAAAATAATATCCTTCCTAAATTAAATAAATCACATCCCAATCTAAATAATTCACATACCTAAATACACAAATCAAATATATCACATTCCCAATCAAACCAAATCTCCTCCCTAACTTAAGAAGATTTTTCCTTGTGAAATACTAAACAAAAAATTCCCGCCCCATAATTACTTGATCCATTCTTATTCAAACCATAGAAACCCTAGCCTTTGCCTATAAAAAGAAGCCTAAACCAACCTTTCATACCCTAACATATAGATACAAATCACAAGAAATTCTGCAAAGCATTAGCACCCTTGCCTACCTAGTTCACACGCCCAAGACAAAAAAAGGCAAGAAGAAAACAAATAATTTTCTCTCCTACCCTACTCCACCATTGACCGGAGCGTAAACACACACGTATAACGCAAGCGCACGTATCGTTCAAGTAGTATAAAAATATCGATCCCACGAGGACTTAATATCTAATCTATTAATTTTATGAGGTCAAATGATTACTAGTATCTAACAGGTTGATTGATTGATTTGAAATGGTGACGATTCTAAATTTAAAAGAAAGTAAATAAAATTGTCGAAAATAGGTTTTAAGAAAATTCAATATTAAAAACTATCTAGGGTTGTGATTTCTTCCAATATCATTTTAAAGATGAAGTGGTTATCTTAAAGTTGGGTAATATATTGATTTATTAACCTGGAACACTAAATTATGTGTAAGCCTCTGTCGATGGTCAGACACAAATACCCAGTTTAACCCAATTGAACCATATGTCTATGTCAACCAAATTATATGGATTCATTAAGTTTAAGTTCCAATTATGGCTACCCCCGCCCGACAGGTATATTTCTATCCTGTAAGGAAATCTATTAAAGGGTTATCTATCCTCAAGGAAGATCGTGGGCTATTGAATCTAAGGCTGAAACCTAAAATCCATATGTCTAGTTCATTTTAGATTTACCAGATCAATTTTATTAATGGCCAGTTAATGAAAAAGCATTAAGATTAAGACTCAATAAATAAATCTTTATATTACCCAAGCTATAATCTAACCCCTTATAAAACGGTGATATTAAAAGTCATCACAACCCTAGATAACTAATTTAGTTACAACACATAACTAGGGCTAGTAAAAACTTGAAAATAAAAGACATAAAGTAAAAATGTGGTAAAGTAAATACTGAAAAGTAAATTACAATAAAATAAAATGCTAAGGTAAAAGGAATTACTTTTACTACTACTAATTTAGATATCTCCCATAAAATAATATATAAACTTGTGTTTCTTTTTCCAACCAGCCATAAAGGCGGAACCAAAATTAAATTACCAACCGACCAATCTGGCGGTATCCTTTATTAGTCAGGTTTAAACCAGATTAAAATGAATTACCAACCGACCAATTTGGCGGTATCGTTTTTAAGTCAATATTTTAAATAGTGAATATATTATTTTTAAGGGAGATTAATCTAAATAGTAACAGTAAAAGAATTACCTTTCACCCTAGCTGGAGAAGTTACCTCCTCATGGTAAATAGTAAAAACTGTAAAAAGTAAAAAACAAGTAAATTACTATTATTACAAAACGTAATTAAAATTAATTACAAAACTAAAAAAAAACTAAAAAACTAAAAATTAAAAGAAAGTAGAGAGATAAACTCTCTCTTTAGATAGAATATAAGAGAGAGAGTGGTACAATGAATTCTGAAATCTCGAACTCAATTTATAGTCCTCGGTAGGCTTCCAGCGTCGCGACGCCAGGGACTTCAGCGTCGCTACGCCAGCTTTTGTCGACGTGGCACACTCTGGTTTGCCGGTTTGAAGATTCTGGATAAGCTGATAAGGTGACACGTGGCGAGGTGGTTGGGCTTCAATTATTGTGACACGTGGTGGCTTCTGATTGGTCGATGAGATTCTTATCCGCCACGTGTCAGATAAGGATTAGATACTCAATGATTGATGCTGACGTGGCGCTGATGTGGCGGTGATGTGGCGGCACGTGGGAAAGAGACTGTCGGCACCGTAGGATTGCGACATGTGGCACTTCATGATTGGCTGATGATGACGTAGCACGACACGTGGCAATGTTGACTTGTTGACTTCCTGACGTGGCTGATGACATGGAAACACGGAGGATGCCACGTGGCACACGTGGCAATGATGACTGTCGGCGCCGTAGGATGATTCTCAAAACATGACTGCCTCCTTCCTGTACAGCCTTTGAAACGATCCCCATAAGTCCAAGATTTCCTCCGCCCTATATTAAGTGCATATTCCTTGCACCTAAGACTCGACCCAATTCCTGTGCTGCTTCTACGTATTGTGGTTTAGTTCCAACACTACTACCGCAAAACACACAGATGTTTTCAATTCGTCTTCTTGAAGTGGCTTCCATGTTTTACTCTGGATGCCTTCAAAAGTGCAATGACGGGCTGAATTTATAGTACCTGAAAAGGGTGAGTAAAAATAGCACAAGTATCTTCCATATGACGATTAGTAGCGAATTAATATTGTGATAGTCAAAAAAGTTTGGATCCTGTCGGAGAAAATTAAAAGAAAACAACAAAACAAATCACAATTATTAAGAAAAGACAAAGAGATATAATATTTACAAGAAAAGTAACGGCTTGATTGACGTCTGTGCGTCAGGGACAAGCTTCCCATCCAATTTTCTTATAAATTGGCAAACAGGGTCTTTTTGAGTCAGATTCCCGAGACTTAACAGTTGTCTTTCCTTTTGGAATTGTGCATATAACATCTGAATTTCATGATACACACATCCACTGGGATGCGTCTCAAGAGTTTTAGATATGTCATCCAAAGACTCCTTACTCAAGCCATCCCTAATGAAGTTAATCTTATATTCGCGGTTATCGGACACCATTCCTAAAGAACGACAACGAGTATTACAAAATATGCGAGCACATTTATAACAAACACACATTCTTTTGGCTCTTCTCTTTTTAGCATATGTTCTCTGTCCTAAGCCAGACAGATGTGAAATAAAAGAGTCAAAAGACTCACCTGCCAATCGAACCCGTGCTTCAATTAACCAACGAATGTCAGTAGGAATACCTTTGATCATCAGTAGTCTCATCCGTTGTAAGCGAGCTTTGTAAACTTTCATCAGAGATTTTTGAGGGAGAGAAGGAAATTGCTTGTGAAGATTTGCGAGAGCATCTTCCATCTTGAAATGACATAATCTGCAAAAACTAAACACACAAAAATAAAACACACCAAATCACAATATATACACAAATTGCATGGGTTGCCTCCCTGCTAGCGCTAAGTTTAAAGTCGTCAGCCAGACTTGGCTTCTCGAACGTTAAGCTGGATCTGAAAGTGTAACACTTTCTTTTTGTCGCCCAAATGATTCTCCCCAGTAGTGTTTGACACGCTAGTTTTTAACCTTGAAAGTTTTGTTAGCGTCAAGATCATGTATCTCAACAGCTCTATTTGGTAAAACTTTGGTGATCACAAATGGACCTGACCACCGTGATTTTGGCTTCCATGGGAAGAATTTCACCCTTGATTTGTTTAACAGTACCTTCTGCCCTGGTTCCAGTTGTATGCGCACTAACTTCTCATCATGTCTTTTCTTGCCCTTTTCTTTGTACAATTTGGCATCCTCAAAAGGCTGATTGTGAAATTCCTCCAATTCGTTGAGCTGGTGGAACTTTTTCTCTTCTGTTGCTTGTAGTGTAAGAATTGGCTTCTTCAGTACAATAGACGCTTTATCTTTAGGCTCCACAGGGAATTGACATGTTTTAAGTTTGTCAGTAGAACTTTGTCTTTCATTAGAGTTCTGAATGTTACTGTGTATCACATCAAGTTTGAAACATTCCTCATTCTTTTCATCATCTGGGAAATTCATGGCCTTGAAAACATTGAATGTTACTTCTTGGTCCTGTACCCTCATGGTTAATTCTCCTTTTTGTACATCAATAATGGTTCGACCTGTAGCCAAGAATGGTCTCCCAATGATGATTGGCACATCTGCGTCTTCCTCCATATCAAGGACAATACAATCTGCTGGGAAAATGAATTTGTCAACCTTGACCAACACATCTTCAACTACACCTCTCGAAAATACGAGCGTTATATCAGCAAGTTGCAGTGAGACTGAAGTTGGCATTGTTTCTCCAATCTGTAATTTCCTGAAAATAGAAAAATGCATCAAGTTAACACTCGCACCTAAATCACACAAAGCCTTACCAAAGTTATGTTCTCCTATGACGCAAGGAACAGTGAAACTGCCAGGATCTTTCAACTTCGGGGGAAGTTTCCTCTGAATGATGGCACTGCATTCTTCTGTTAATGCTACTGTCTCGTAATCTCCCAGTCTCCGTTTTCGTGAAAGAATATCTTTCATGAATTTGGCATAGGTGGGCATTTTTTCCAACGCTTCTGCAAATGGAATGTTGATATGCAGCTTTTTGAAGATCTCCAGGAACCGGGAAAATTGCTTGTCCAATTTGTTCTTCTGAAGACGTTGAGGAAAAGGTGGAGGTGGAGTGATTTGTTCTTTTTCCTTTGCTTCTTTTTCCTCCATCTGTTGCTTTGTTTCTTTTGGAACTTCCTCAGTAGCTGTTTTGGCTCCAACATCTTTGTTGATTTCAATACCGCTTTTTAACATGATGGCATGGCATTGCTCCTTCCCCATGTTCCTTGGATTTGGCTCTGTGTTGCTAGGAAGGGTACCTGGCGGTCTGTAACTCTGAGCATTTGCCAGTTGTCCCATTTGATTCTCCAGTGCTTTAATAGAAGCAGATTGACTTTGAATTAATGCTGCTTGGGATTGAAACATAGCATCATATCTTGCTGCTTGAAAGTCGTGGTTTTCTTCTAACTTTTTCAAGTGGGTCAACACTTCTGTTATTCTTGGTTCATTTGCCTGCTCCTGGCTTTTGTTCTGTTGCTAGAATTCAGGTGGTGGATAGTTCTGCTTTGGCCTGAATTGTTGCTCCATGAAAAATTGAGATGATTCCTCCACCCTGGGTTGTAGGTGTTGGAATATGGATTGTTCCCCTGTCTGTTGAAATTGTTGACAAAATTCACCGTTTCTTCAAGTTGGTTCGACTCTGGTGCTCCTCCATATGGTGAACTTGTGGATCCAGTGGTAAGAGTCTCCATGAATTTGCATATCTGATCCAGCTTGGCGTTGACTGCTGTATTGGCTCCACTTTCATAAATTCCTGCAATTCTTTGGATCATGCTCCTTTCTATTAGCCACAAGGATTTGTTGTTGGCCATTTCTTCGATTAGGTCCCAGGCTTTATCTTCTCTTTTTGCCATCAAGGCTCCTCCAGCAGCAGTATCAATTGTGGTTCTCATTATTCCAGAAAGCCCATTATAGAATGTTTGGACTTGAAGCCATTTTGGAATCTCATGGTGAGGACATTTCTGGAGCAAATCTTTTACCTTTGCCAAGCTTCGCAGAGGGATTCTGAATCTTGTTGTACAAAGGATGTGATGTCATTCCTCAATTTTCCAGTTCTGGCTGGTGGAAAGTACTTTGCAAGAAATTTGGTGGCTAAAGTGTTCCAAGTTGTGATAGAACCTGCTGGTAGTGAATGTAGCCAAGCTTTAGCTCTGTCCTTCAAGGAGTATGGAAAAACTCGCAATCTCATTGCTTCTTCTGATGCTCTGTTGTAGTTGAAAGTACCGCAAACTTCCAGGAAGTTACTGATGTGGGCATTAGGATCTTCAATTGCATTCCCCCTGAATGAACTGACTGCTGAATCATCTGAATGCATGTTTTGATGTCACACACATTTGCTGGTAAGGGAGGAAGTACAATACAGGAAATGAGTCTGTCAACCATCGGAATGGTTCTGTCTCGAATAGGAATTGGTGGTACAACGTTCAAAGGTTCAGGTTCCATGTTGACTAAAGCTTCTTGGCCTTCTCGCCTTTCCCTTCTCAACTGTCTGAGGGTTCTTTCAATTTCCGGGTCAAGCGGTCGGAGTTCAAAGCTTCTAGTTCGTCTCATGAAGTTTCTGAGAACCTGAAACACAAGAAAACAAAAACAATAAGTAAAAAGAACTTAGATACAAGTAACGTATCTAACCCCTAAACTAATAGTAAAAGATAAATAAGTCCCCGGCAACGGCGCCAAAAACTTGACCGGAGCGTAAACACACACGTATAACGCAAGCGCACGTATCGTTCAAGTAGTATAAAAATATCGATCCCACGAGGACTTAATATCTAATCTATTAATTTTATGAGGTCAAATGATTACTAGTATCTAACAGGTTGATTGATTGATTTGAAATGGTGACGATTCTAAATTTAAAAGCAAGTAAATAAAATTGTCGAAAATAGGTTTTAAGAAAATTCAATATTAAAAACTATCTAGGTTGTGATTTCTCCCAATATCATTTTAAAGATGAAGTGGTTATCTTAAAGTTGGGTAATATATTGATTTATTAACCTGGAACACTAAATTATGTGTAGCCTCTGTCGATGGTCAGACACAAATACCCAGTTTAACCCAATTGAACCATATGTCTATGTCAACCAAATTATCTGGATTCATTAAGTTTAAGTTCCAATTATGGCTACCCCCGCCCGACAGGTATATTTATCCTGTAAGGAAATCTATTAAAGGGTTATCTATCCTCAAGGAAGATCGTGGGCTATTGAATCTAAGGCTGAAACCTAAAATCCATATGTCTAGTTCATTTTAGATTTACCAGATCAATTTTATTAATGGCCAGTTAATGAAAAAGCATTAAGATTAAGACTCAATAAATAAATCTTTATATTACCCAAGCTATAATCTAACCCCTTATAAAACGGTGATATTAAAAGTCATCACAACCCTAGATAACTAATTTAGTTACAACACATAAGTAGGGCTAGTAAAAACTTGAAAATAAAAGACATAAAGTAAAAATGTGGTAAAGTAAATACTGAAAAGTAAATTACAATGAAATAAAATGCTAAGGTAAAAGGAAATACTTTTACTACTACTAATTTAGATATCTCCCATAAAATAATATATGAACTTGTGTTTCTTTTTCCAACCAGCCATAAAGGCGGAACCAAAATTAAATTACCAATCGATCAATCTGGCGGTATCCTTTATTAGTCAGGTTTAAACCAGATTAAAATGAATTACCAACCGACCAATCTGGCGGTATCCTTTTTAAGTCAATATTTTAAATAGTGAATATATTATTTTTAAGGGAGATTAATCTAAATAGTAACAGTAAAAGAATTACCTTTCACCCTAGCTGGAGAAGTTACCTCCTCACGGTAAATAGTAAAAATTGTAAAAAGTAAAAAAACAAGTAAATTACTATTATTACAAAACGTAATTAAAATTAATTACAAAACTAAAAAAAAAACTAAAAAACTAAAATTAAAAGAAAGTAGAGAGAGTAACTCTCTCTTTAGATAGAATATAAGAGAGAGAGTGGTACAATGAATTCTGAAATCTCGAGCTCAATTTATAGGCCTCGGTAGGCTTCCAGCGTCGCGACGCCAGGGACTTCAGCATCGCTACACCAGCTTTTGTCGACATGGCACGCTCTGGTTTGCCGGTTTGAAGATTCTGGATAAGCTGATAAGGTGATACGTGGCGAGGTGGTTGGACTTCAATTATTGTGACACGTGGCGCTTCTGATTGGTCGATGAGATTCTTATCCGCCACGTGTCAGATAAGTATTAGATACTCAATGATTGATGCTGACGTGGCGCTGATGTGGCGGTGACGTGGCAGTGACGTGGTAACACGTGGGAAAGAGACTGTCCGCACCGTAGGATTTCGACACGTGGCACTTCCTGATTGGCTGATGATGACGTGGCACGACACGTGGCAATGTTGACTTGTTGACTTCCTGACGTGGCTGATGACATGGAGACACGGAGTATGCCACGTGGCACACGTGGCGATGATGACTGTCGGCACCGTATGATGCTGACACGTGTCACGGCGCATGTTAGCAGATCAGCTGTGATGGTGACACGTGGCACGACGCATTTTAGCAAAGTCAAACTTTTCTTAGATTCTGATTTGTAGACCCGGCGCACGTTAGCACTGTTCGGCGCACGTTAGGCGTCGCGACGCTGAAGGTCTTAGCGTCGCGACGCGGGAATTTACCAAAATGCCCTTTTCGTCCAATTTTCACTGTTTTGGCCCAAATCACCTCCAGAATGTCCTGAAAATTTATTTATCTACAAAATAACACAAAACACATCAAAATATTCATAATATTCAAGAAACTATACAAAATATAAGGTTAAATGAGTGGGAAATAGTGATAGATTTACCACTCATCAACCATCACGGATATACTCACCAAATAACCCATCCATTACCGCATAAATGAACCCCTTATACCAGCCATACCTTAACGCTAAATAGTCCCAAATCACCCTAAAACAGTGAAAAAATCACCCCAAAAACAGTCCTTTAATATAGAAAAACAGTGATAAAAAAAACTGCACTTTAAAACCCTTAAATTACCGCAAGAAACAGCAGGAAAATAGATGAAACGACAGCTCAAAACACCGAAGCAGTGAACAAGAGCTGTGGACTAGTGAACCAGAGGAATTGTGGAGCACCAACCCTTCCGACGGCCGTGTAACGCACTTTCGAGAGACGACCTAAGAGGTTAGACCTGAGGGCAGCCTTTTTATTTATTCTCATCTTTTTTTGTTATTTATTAGAATTTCCTCACATGTGAGTCGTTTGTTGATATATGTTGTAGTCCTTGAATGAATGAAATATGTGTTCTCTCTTGTGGTATATTGGATGGAAACCAGGACGTAAATTCCGTAGCCGAATCCGAATGGACGATATTACTGTTTGCACTCGGGATACAATGCCACGTATCACTTGAGAGATTCACACATTGTGTTTAATCCAAACTTGTATTCGAGCATGATTGGGTTGCTAGCATGTTATTTATCTTTTAAGCATGATTTAATCGTTAGTATGCTATTACTTTCTGCATTTTACTTTCTATGCATTGTGATGTAATGCGCATGGGCTTAGTATGTTAGTCTAAAGGTTCTCAATTTGAGGGGAGAAAAGTCCAAAAGGCTATATTTACGACAATACTTTGTCGCGCCGGACGAAGTGTTTTTGACTGAATGTGAGATACATTTAATCGGATATACGGAAGTCCACATTATTGTCTCGTTCATTGTATGCATTGTGTGTTAGACATTATGTCCCATAGCGTCACTGTTTGTAAATGATATTGTATTATTGTACAAAATTAACTATGTGATAATGAAATTGCCTTTTGCCGTTTTGTAATATTATTTACTTTGATATATAAATGGCGAAAGTCCATATGATTAATACCGGATTGAGAGATATGAGGACAGTATCAATCAATAAAGGTTTAATCATTAAATATCCTAGTCGGAGTATTATCGAGATCGGACATCGATAATACGGAATAGACTAGTATTGCGCTTGTGCACGTTGTGAGGGCACAACGGCATAGTTCTCATATATTTAAGTATTGGATACTTATGCAAGTGCGATAGGAGGTTGTGTTTTACCGATGGTACGGAAAACAGCTTCGCTCTGGATAGACCCCGCGGAATCCCATTGGTAGTATGTCTGCGTGTCTATGGGAGGCCGCATCAGGGTAGGTGTATATGGTCTTAACCTGAGACTTACATCGCTAGTACTTGCGACAATCGGTAAACTTTGGTTTTGGTGGTTGGGGACCTTAAACGGTTCTGTGTACACCTCTTCTGGGTTATCGAGAATCGTAGTGTACTGGATGTGATGTCGAGATGGAAGTATCACTTCAGACATATGGAGGTGATGATCACGCAGGACACAGAACTAGTACTCTATAAAAGGTTGCAACCGTCGGGACAATATACCAGGTCAGGATTGTCCGATTTAAAGAGACTAGTTGCTTGATGTCCGATATATGTTTCGTAGGGGGCAGACACATTCCAGCCCCAGGCCTAACATCTGATCATCCGATACTGGTTCGATATACGCAATACTACGGTATACTACGCTTGATATAGATCTTATATTCCTATAAGAATATTCTGGAGAAT
>SKCR01001201.1:0-140968 GCA_019454045.1 Zanthoxylum bungeanum
TATCTACAATTATTTTTTTATTAAATTATAAAATTAAAATATATCTACAATTATTTTTTATTATTAAATTATTAAATTATAAAATTAAAATAATATATTATTAAAGTAAGAAATCTATTAATTTAATTAATTATTATTAAATTATAAAATTAAATAAAGAAAACTATTATAATAAGAAAACGTATTATAATATATCATTAAAATAACAAAAATATGTGACACTTAATCTCTATAATTAACCTCTACAATTAATTTTTATTATCAAATTATAAAATTAAAATATCTTTATAATAATTTTTTATTAAATAAAAAACCTATTACAATAAAATACATATTATAATTTTATAAGAAATGTATTATAATAAGAAATCATATTATACTATCCTATTACAATTAAAAAACACTATTAAATTAATGAATCTATTAAATAAGAACCATATTATAACAGTAAAACATATTATACTATCCGATTAATTTTTGAATAATATCACAGATAATCCAACAAAGAATATATATATATAAATTAAACATTTTTTAACCTTTCTAATAGTGTCACATGACACTTAAACTCTACAATTAAGTTTTTTTTTTATTAACTATCATAATAAGAAAATATATTATAATATTCTATTAAAATAAAAAAATATACATGTCACATAAACTATAAGAATTAATATTTTTATTATTAAATTATAAAATAAAAATACAAAATCTATTACAATATAAAAATATAATCTCCTATTAAAATAAGAAATCTAAATAGTAGCCGTCCATAAAAGTTATACATTTTTTAGGATTTCAGGTTTATTATTATTTGTTATTTTATTTTAAATTATTTTTATAAGTTTTTTTTTTAATTTCATGAATTTTTAATTATTTACTGTGTTTCAGGATGCAGACTCTGATTGCTCTTGCACAGTGAATTAAAAATATTATTTGAGAATTGAAAAACAAGTGAATGGAGCATCAAATTACGTGTAAATAAATCATTTGTCTAATTTAAACTATAAAATCGATAAATATCCGGTGTGTCGCACCCACAGTATGCAAACACGCACCGGATTTGGAAACGACAGAATTTGGGTCTCATGTAGGGTTTAATACTCTCTCTTCTGCTAGTTTTGTCCCTCTCTTTCGCGGAAGCCGAAACTGCGCTCTGCTTTAGCGTTCTACAATCACCACAAAACAAATCCAAACCCTAAACCACATCTGGGTTATATCTATTTTTATATAAATTTATTAGTTTTGATAAGAAAAATTTAATCTTTTTTTTTATTTGGGTTCAATAAAAATAAATGGAGAATTTGATGACCGAGGGGGTGGGATCTGTTACGACGTCGTTTCAGAGGAGGATCGAGTTTCATCCAGCGAGAAAGCACTTTGCTGGGTTCATTAATGGCGGTGGTGACGGTGGAGATTTCAAGCTCGAGACGCTAAACCCCAGTAGTGGTTCGGATCATATGAAACCCGGTTCGGGTCAGCAAGCGAAGAAAGTGGACGTGTCGGATTTTTTGGATAATGGGTTGGATCCTGAACTCAGCTTTGGGATTACGTTTCGTAGAATTGTAAGTTTTTTTATCCATAAAGCTTGGATTTTTTATTAGCTGAAACTTTGTTTTGTCTCTGTTATACAGTGATCAACTATGCCACATAAACCAAACTCCATCGACATCAAAACATGTAATAATTTCTAAGATCATTGAGAACTTTAATCACTTAATTGTTGAACAAACAAAATCCGACAAACCATAAATGAAATCAATCAGCTGAATAAAAGAAAGAAAGTAAACAAACGAGAATAAAAGAACACTGTTTTCTTGTTGGAAACATCCTGTTGGGATTTGATTCTGCTGTATTTTGGTTGAAACTTGCCCTAATTGTTTATGAAGGTATATGTTGAGTTTTAATTTAAGGTTGTTTGATTGAATGGCAATAGATTATTTTCTTTTCAATGTTACCGTCTTTGTGAACATGAATTTGTGTTCAAGTTATTCAAAAGCTAACCGTAATGATGGGATGTGTGATTTACAGGGTGCTGGTCTTCAAAATCTTGGAAACACTTGTTTTCTTAATTCAGTGTTGCAGTGTTTGACATATACCGAGCCTCTAGCTGCATACTTGCAGAGTGGAAAGCATCAAAATTCTTGTAAGCCGCTCTCTTCTGCTTCGCTCCTTTTTCACCTACTTTTAATCGACATGTACATGGTAAAATTATTTAGACATGCAGATTTTACATCAAATTGTATGTCTAGATGCATTTGAATCTGTTATCTTTGTGTTTTAGGAACATATTTAGATTTGATACTGAGCTCTCATGGGTTTATTGTTGCTCATAATCTTCAACTTGAAGGACTTAGAGGATTTTTGTACTGTTACAATGAGTAAGATTTTAATTTATAGATACAAGCAATTATAATATGAAGAAGGTTTAGATGATCATCAATAATGCAGCCATTGAACTCGTCCTTGAAATGGATCATTGTAAATCATCAGTTGTTTTTTTTTTTTATTTGTGCCTTTATATAATATGTGCATGTATTGTAAATGATATAATTATTCTTTTCTTATCCTGTTTCATTGATTTATAAAGGCCATATCGCTGGGTTCTGCGCCTTATGTGCCATCCAGAAACATGTTAGCCGCGCTCTACAAGCATCTGGGAGAATATTAGCACCCAGGGATCTCGTCTTAAACTTGCGGTGTATCCTTCATTTATATGTGGATAACTTGTATAAAAATTTTAAAGTATTTTCTTTTTCATCAATTCTGTTAATGAATTTTTCCCCTTTATTATATTTGGATGTCTATAAGGTTGGTGCTTCAGTTTTCTTGTTGCGATTTTTTTTTGAAATATATTATGTTTGTTATTTTTGCAAATGATTTCTTTTTTCTATTTGTTGAGTACTGATGAGGTTGCATGATTTCAGTTTGTAAATTGTCTTGCTATATGCTTCCTATATTTTGAAGTCCTTGACCACTGAATAGGCATATCTCGAAACTTTCGAATTTCTAGACAAGAGGATGCACATGAGTACATGGTGAACTTGCTGGAATCAATGCATAAATGTTGCTTACCTTCAGGAGTACCAAGTGAATCCTCTAATGCCTATGAGAGGAGTTTGGTACACAAGATCTTTGGTGGTCGTTTACGTAGTCAGGTAAAATATTTTTGCTTCTAGGTGGTGTATTACTGGGTAATAATTTAGCTGTGGGAATGAGTGAATTCTTTTTGCTTATGCAGGTCAAATGCACGCAATGCTCTTACTGTTCCAACAAATTTGATCCCTTTCTAGATTTAAGTCTTGAAATAGCTAAGGCAGATTCTGTCCATAAAGCCTTGAATAACTTCACTGCTGCGGACCTGTTAGATGGAGGGGAGAAGCAGTATCAGTGCCAAAAATGCAAGCAGAAAGTTAGGGCTCTCAAGCAGCTCACAGTTTACAAGGCACCTTATGTGCTGGCCATCCATTTAAAAAGGTTTCGTGCGCACGATCCTGGACAGAAGATTGACAAGAAAGTTCAGTTTGGTTCTACACTAGACATGAAACCTTTTGTCAGTGGTTCCTATGTGAGTGCATTTTTTTTTTGGCTGTTGTTTATGTGTGATTATGAATTTACCATCTATCAAAAACGAATTATCATCAATTTATATTCAAGAAGTTATGGCATCTGCTTTCTGTTTCAATTTAGTTTGGTTGTTTGGTCTCTTTCTCAGATTTTCTGATTTTCACAAAAATCAGTTGACAATTATGGCTGCATAGTAGATTGGAAAATGATATAGAACATAGAATGAATCTGAAAATTTTAATTACCATGGGAAGAATTAGTTAAAAACTTTATGCCAATCTGGTGGCCGGAGGCAAACATAAGTGTCAAATATCAATTCTACTTAAGAAGTGGTTTCCACTATTTTGGTCATGGTGCTACACTGATGAAAAATGTACCCTTGCATGTGTCAATCTTGATTAATGGATCACACAAGTGCCACCTCCGGGGTTTGAATTCTGACTTCATCTAGTTTTATTGTGGTTTGTTGCTTCTGTTTGATACTATTTATTATGTAAAATTACATTTCTGATTGTTTTCTGGATTGCTTTATTTATTTATTAATTTATTATCTTTTATTAGTGATAAATATTTCTTTTGCTTGCAGGAAGGAGATTTAAAGTACACGCTTTACGGTGTTCTGGTGCATCATGGTTGGAGTACCCGGTCTGGTCACTATTACTGCTTTGTTCGCACATCCAGTGGCATGTGGTACTCCCTCGATGACAACCAGGTATTGGGAATATCTTCCTCTTTCATTTTTTGTTCTGGAATGCCGTTGATTCCGCTTTTGTTTTTTCTTTTAGTTCTGGTATTGATGATCGGAGATTGTCACTCTGGCATTGATTCCACTTTGATGAAAAGAACACCCACCCCCTTCCCCCTCTCTGCATCTTTAGGGAAAAGAAAGGGAATTGTGAAAAATGTAGGATTAGATGGAGTATTTAATGTGTAAAAACATTTGGTACTTGAGAACTTTTAAACATTTTACATTTATTTTATCTTGCTTACTTTTAAACCTTCCCTTCAAAAGATTAGGTTACTTTTTAGATAGATTGAGTATCCTTTGAAATTTCTTCTTTTGCTACTGAAGATGTGGGTGTGATATCCACATGATTTCACTTTCTTCTTCAGTTTCTAGGGTGTGAAATTGGGGGTTTAATTACCATAATTTCATGTAACAGGTTGTCCAAGTTAACGAGAGGTCTGTCCTAGAACAGAAAGCTTACATGCTGTTTTATGTTCGTGATAGAAAGAGTGTTGTTCCAAGAAAACCCATTGATGTTGTTCAAAAAGAAAATTTGAAAGCAAATGTCAATGGAAATAAAACATGTTCTATTGTGAGCCAACCACCAAAGGAACGCCCTCAAATTTGTCCAAGTCAGAATGGAGTACATGGTGAAAACTCTTCTGCTGCTGCTAGGCAAACGGCTGCTGCAAATGGTGGGTTGTCAAAGGAGACTGATTTGAAGCAAGCATCCATTCAGCCAGGTCGGGTATTAGTTGAATGCTCAGTGCCAAGGAAAGACACTTTGTCAGAACCCTCTTCAAGAGCTCGATTACTGAAGAATCCATCAGAAGGGCTCTCTGTTCCAAACGCAGATCAAGGAAAAAGCTCACAGCTATCCGTGCCATGCGTTAACAGCAATGGCATCTCTCACAACACTGAGAATAGCGCCACTGCTACCACTGCCCATGTAAATAACTCCAAAGAGAATGGGAGTTCTGAGAATGATTTGGAAGTCTCATTTACCACATCACCCAATTGCAATGGAACCCAAACCTCTGCTAGCAAGCTTGTTAATGAGTCCTCACAAAAGGTAATTGGTTGTTTCCTTTTCAGCATGGACTTTGTGTTCAACTATTTCCTCGGGTGGGTGGAATTTGAAACCTTATTTCTAATTTGAAGTCTACTTATGCATCCAGATTAATCTTGTTTCAAATTCTGGGGCATCAAGTATTACTCCTCAAGACTCCAACGATAAGAAAATGGAGGGAATTTCAAATTTGCCTCTTTCTGGAGATTGTAATGAGAAAAGGTTGGAGAAAACTTACCCCATAAAATTACTAAATGAGCAAAGATCTGAAGAACAGGTGAGTGTTATATATATATATATATATATTTCTTTGATATCTTTGTATAAAACTTATTTGGTATTGAGTTGTTCTCTTTTCTTTTCCAGGTTAGAGATAATTCTAATAATGGTGTTGCTTGTAATTCACCGAATGAGAAGGCTGAATATAATGGTCAAGCAATGGGGCTTAAATCTGTAGAATTATCAACTGCCTCAGTGTTGAAAAATGGATCTTTACATGTTAAGCCTTCTGATGGCGGACCCGAAAGGAAATTTAAGAAGCTTGGTAAGTGTCAGATTAGGAACATGGCTATTGGCTTAAAATTTTTCAGGATATCTTTGGGATTGCGCAAGAAGAAGCACAAAAAGAGCAAGCGACGCATATTAGACCCCAAAAATTGCAGCAAAGAACTTTTGTCAGAGATGGATTGTTCTCCATCAGATGTAGGACCATCAAACTCTGATAATACCAGTAGAATTTCTAGAAGTTCATCTCATTCCAGAAAGAAGGCAGCTAATGGTACTGCTCAGAAGACAGTCAAATTTTGCAATGGGATCTCCTCCATGAACGGTATAGATGGAGAATTAAGGGAGAGAAACAATCAGAACGGTGGTTTGTTGGCAACAGATGAGCAGTTTCCAGAGCGTTCTGATTCTGTCTTGGAAGTAAACCAGCGGAATGCTATTGCACCTTGTGCGTCAAAAGATGGTAGAAAAGATGCACTTCAGGAAGGGATGACTAAGCTTACCCGAGGTCTGGAGGAGACTACTAGTGAGTATACGTTCTCCAATTTCCAGTTGATCATATACGTTACATCTAGTTCTGCAATGCTTCCTACATGCTCTATGCATGTTAAATGGGTCATGTGTGGTAACACCGTGAATTAACTCAAAAATGGTTTGATTGGAACATGTTAAATGGGTCATGTGTGGTAACACCGTGAATCAACTCAAAAAAGGTTTGATTGGCTAATTTTGATTTTTAACTTACCCTTGGAGTTTCTATCACTTAAAAAAATGTTGATTCTGGATCTAATGCAAAAATAGGAACTACTGATTAAACATTCTCAGAGCTTAAATATTATTGTTGATTGCTTACCTACAAGCACAAGCTTCTGGTTCAATTGGGAAACTTTATAATTATATATATAAGAGTTTAAGTTTGATCTTATGGTCTTCTGTTTTACGCTCAAAACCAGTTCAACTAGTTTTCTTCTTCATTTGGCTCATTCTTACATTTTGGTAAGCAGCAAGAAAGAGTTATTTAGGAAAATAAACTCCCATTCAGTAGTTAGACATCTGATTGGCATGCAGATGGTCACTTTTAAAAAATTTATTTCATCTTTCTTTAACTTGACATAATGTTATTTGGTCATGGCAGTTGCACGATGGGATGGGATTGACTTGCATCCTCAGGATATAGAATCCAATGGAACACAGAGTCTCAGCATCGGCTATGTTCTGGATGAGTGGTGAGTGTTTTATTGTCGCATCATATATTTCTGCTAACATTCTTCTTATGTACAATTTTTACCAGGAGACAATATATGGCTAGCTCTAATTGCCACTTGCATCATGTAGTTTTAATCTGAATTTTTAATCTTTTAAATTCCTCAGGGATGAAGAATATGATATTGGCAAGAGGAAGAAGCTAAAGCAGAATAAGCACAGCTTCGGTGGGCCAAATCCTTTCCAAGAAATTGCGGCCAAGAAAACGCAATCAAAGAAGGCAAAGCTAAGTCATACCGGTTCTGCAGACCGACCATTCAGGATATGAAGAAATCAATTCCATGGCCAGACAAGTAATTTTGACCGGTGAGACTACTCTTATGTGATACGTCGCGATTGTTTCTGTATTTACCAGTAATGTAACATCCTGGAGCCTTGGAAGAAAATCCGAAATTTTAGAATTTTGTTTTTTCTTGTGGCTGGTTTTTCTGAACGTTTTCCTTCTCTTTCTCGTGTGAAGAAGAATTGTATAAGCCAATAGAGCTTAATGTGTATGCAAAAATATAACTGCTTCCTGTTCTTTCATTAGGAAAGAACATTATAATTACATAATCTTAAGAGCTAGGTTACATTTTTCTCCCCCATTTCATAGTCGCTGTTGATGTGTTCTCTTTGGTATTGCAATTAAAAGTGTGTGGTTAACAAATGGTAGGTTATAAACCGTGTTATGTAATTTTATCGTGTTAAAAATATTATTGTGCTTTTTTTAAAATATTTTGATGATGGATAAAATCTAAAAATTTTAATTTTTGTAAAATTTAGTTTTTGAAAAAAATCGGAATTAATAATCGTAATTTATTGCCTTACATTTTGTGTCATTCTAGCTATCAAAAAATTAAGTAACATGATTACTAGAGGTGCCGCAATTATTTATTTATTTATTTTTGCCATGAATCAAAATTTGTGAAAGCATTGAGGTTCAGTTATTGCCATAATCACAAAGAGGCTTTTACCTTACATCTTACATCCAAAGTTACAAACGTGAGTGGGACTCACGCAGGATTACAGGCCTTCTAACATGATATAATTTTTTTCACTTATGGACAGGCTCCAACTAAATTCAAACAATTTTTTTAGAATCGATGGAAACTTCATCGTCAAACCACCCCTTTCGCGCTTAAGCGGAGCAGGTAAAACCTCCGACTGTCTCAGACTCTTACAAAAAACGCATTCTCTGAATTTGAACCTAGGATCTCAAGATGAAATCATGAGCCCTACACCCTACCAAGGTTTCGGTTCGGAACCGGAACCGAACCGGTTGGAACCGTAGAGTTCCAAGACGAATCATAATCCCCAATTAATGTTTAAATCTCAATTTTTTTATTTTCAAAAAAGTTTAAAAAAAAAAAAACCGAAGGGAACCGAAACCGGAACCGTACGGTTCGGTTCCGATTCCGATTACGGTTACAATTTCGGTTCCACTTAAGTGTGGAATCAGAACCGAATCGGAATTATCCGGTTCGGTTCCGGTTCCACACTTGTGGTACTGAAAACCGTACGGTTCAGTTCCGGTTCGGAATCGGAATCGAACAGTGGCCACCTCTAATGAGCCATACACCACCAAGTCACACCCTTTTGGGACAACTAAATTCAAACATGGAATCTCGTTCTTGTCAAACTCAAAACATTCAATATAATATTTAATATGATTTTCAAATCTTTTGTCCATTTATTTAGTAGAATTGATGGTTTTGAAGGTAGGCCAAACAAGGAACTTTTCTTTTGGTATTTGTAAATTCTCTCACCCTCCTATAGGTATTGGGATGACTCTAGAGTCCTATAGCATTCCAAGTTAAGAGATATAACCTAAACATATGCACAGGCCCCACCATATAACACTAAATAAGTTAATTTCCGTGTTTCAATAATAAATCGAACTCATATTATTCAACTGCTAAAGTATTTTGAGGTTCTCCCTTCAACCAACCACGCTAGCTCCCTGAGATATTAACATAACTAGTATTTTAATATGTTTGATTCGTAGTTTTTCACCAAATTTTCATACATTTCATAATTTTTCACCAAATTTTCATATATTTTATCGTTTTATCATATATAAGATTGTAATATTTATAGAGTAACGTGGTTGGTTCGATTATGATCAGAAAGTTAGCGTAGTTGGTTCAAGTATGATCAGAAAGTTGGTTTGACCCATTTACTTACAACAAAAAAATCATAATAAATCATATTGTTTTTAACAAATTAAACCTCAAAGCGGAGTTATTTAAAACTTGTAAATGAAGACCAAAATGATATACTATAAACTTTGCAGAGTCACTGGAAATTGATATATATCAACATTACTCAATTCTTCTAAATTAAGCTCCATCCATAATATAGTTTTGGATGAATCTTATTAGTTTCAAATATATTTTCCTTATTTCCTTATAAATTTTTTTATCACCTTTTGTGTTTGAGAAATTTGAAAATAGGAAAACATAAGAAGATTACAAACAAAATTATATACAAACTAATTGTAAGCAACATTGATAGAGGAGAAATTACATCTATCAAGCGTTTTGAAGATGAAGAGTTTTAATTTATTTGGGTGATGAAGAGTTTGAGTCAATGGATTTAAAGATGGTTGATAATGAAAGCCTTATAATTTTGATGGTTGATTTTTGTTGAAGACAGCTTGCAAGACAAGCTTATGAGACAGCTTGCAAGACAAGCTTGTGAGACAGCTTGTAAGACAAGCTTGTGAGACAGCTCACAGCTTGCAAGACAAACTTGTGAGACAGTTGTGAAAACGTGTGAACAGTGCACACGTTTTCTAGCACTATAAAATGGAGCCTTGAGTCCATTATTCATCATCCCTAAATCCCATAAATCCCGAAATTGAGAGAATAGAGAGTAAAGAGGGTTGAGAGGTTTTTTGTAAAGTTTGTATAATAAACTTTGTAATTCTTTTGTTGGTAGTAATAAAAGAAGAGTTTTCCTCTCACATCTCCTCTATTATTGTGTGTTTAATCACAACAAGTGGTATCAGTAGCTAAGGTTACTCGGAGGGATCCCGAAACTCAGAAACAGAGGTTCGGTTTGGAAAGTCGGTTCCGACGAAAGTTGTCGAAAATCGATTTTGAGCATACCATCAGACGTTTCACAGCGAGACGAGCACGGTGGTATTTTTCGGCGATCAAACGGAGGCCTGAGGACGTCGCACGCGCCGCACGCGCCGGTCAGAGACTTCATCACGCGCTCCACGCGCCTGCTTAAGGAAGAAGAAGACACCACGTCATCCGCCACGTGTCGCCCAGTCAGCGCACAGTCAGCAGCCCAGTCAGCAGCCACGTCAGCGGTGCCTGGTAAATTTCAGATAGGTCCCTTAACTTTCTGGAAATTACAATTTAGCCCTTATACTTTCAGAAATTTTCAATTTAGTCCCTGAACTTTTTGGAAATTGCAATATAGTCCCTGAACTTTTCCGTAATTGCACTTTGGCCCCTGAACTTTCGGAAATTGCACTGTGACCCCTGTAATTTCTGAAATTTGCAAATTTGGTCCCTGTGTCGGATTTTGACAAAAGAAGTGTCATTTCCACCATTTTCGACCATTCCGGACGCAACGGTGAGGTCCGTTTTTTGAAATTCTGCTTAGAATTTTTATGATGGAGGGGAGCAACGGAAAAATGATTTTGTTAACCAGTACAAACTATTTCACATGGAGAGGAAGGATGAAAGACCTTCTGTATGTGAAGGACTATGATGGATCGGTGTTTCTGGAGCAGAAACCAGAAGGAATGACCGATGAGAAGTGGGCTAATCTTCACCAGAAAACATGCAGTACTATTCGTCAGTGGATCGACGACAGTATCGTGAACCATGTCAGTGAAGAAGTAAATGCACGTGTTTTATGGAGAAAGCTGGAGGAGCTTTTCCGAGCAAAGACTGGAAACAACAAGCTGTACTACATCAAGAAGATGATGGGCTTGAAATACCAGGAAGGTACAGCTGTGGCGGACCATATTAACGATTTCCTCGGAACCATGAAGGAATTGTCTGGATTGGGCATAGACTTCGGAGATGAGGTAAATGGCTTAATACTCCTTAATAGGTTACCAGAATCTTGGGAAACGTTCAGATCTACGGTGATAAATTCAGCCACAGATGGGAAAGTCACTATGGAGATGGCAAAGACCAGGATCTTTGAGGAAGAAAAGAGGACGAGAATGCAGGAGTCAGCATCAGCCTCAACCTCAGAAGCTCTAGTGACAGAAAACCCAGAAGAAGGGGGAGGAGTAAAAGCCGAGGCCCAGGTAGACCAGACAAGAACCCGTGGAAATCAAGAACAAGAGATATTGAGTGCTATCATTGCAAGAAGAAAGGCCATATGAAGCGGGATTGCTACAAACTGAAGAACGAGCAGTCCAGGAGAGATGGCGACTCTAATCAAGAAAGAGTTGCTACTACCACCAAGAAAACCTCCAAAGAATTTCATATTATATATGAAGAAGATGTTGTGAATCTTGCCAGCCACGAGACCAGTTGGGTGATAGATAGTGGCGCCTCCATACACGCCACATCTCGCAGAGACTTCTTTTCATCTTACACATCAGGGGACTACGGTGCTGTAAGGATGGGGAATGACGGACAGTCCAAGGCCGTCGGTATTGGAGACATCTGCCTTGAAACAGAGAACGGGACAAGGCTAGTGTTGAAGGGAGTCAAGCACATCCCAGACATCCGGTTAAACCTGATCTCAACAGGCAAGCTGGATGATGAAGGTTTCTGCAGTACCTTTAGTGACGGATGCTGGAAGCTCACTAAAGGATCAATGATCGTGGCACGAGGTAAGAAAGATTCAACTCTGTATTTGATGCATGCTAAGCTTTCAAATAGTAGCATAAATACAGTCAACAGTAATGAGGCAGCCGAGCTATGGCATAAAAAGCTCGGTCACATGAGCCAAACAGGGATGGAGATACTACGCAGGCGGAATGTTCTTCCGAATTGAAGAACTCACACTTACGGAAGTGTGAACACTGCATGGCTGGAAAGCAGAACAGAGTATCCTTCCAGAGCTCCCCGCCTCAACGGAAACCGGAGGTACTAGATCTCATACATTCAGATGTATGCGGTCCGATGCAGATACGAACACTCGGAGGGTCACTGTATTTTGTGACATTTATTGATGATCATTCAAGGAAGATCTGGGCATACACCTTGAAGAGAAAAGATCAAGTGTTTGGAGTGTTCAAGGAGTTTCACGCTTTGGTGGAGAGAGAAACCGGCAAGAAACTGAAGTGCATCAGAACAGATAACGGTGGAGAATACAGAGGTCCGTTTGATCAGTACTGCAAGACGCAGGGAATCCGACATCAAACGACACCTCCGAAGACACCTCAGCTGAATGGCCTAGCTGAGAGGATGAACAAAACCTTGTGCGAGAGGATCAGAAGCTTGCTGTCACAAGCCAAGCTGCCGAAGACATTCTGGGGGGAGGCACTCATCACAGCAGTACATGTTTTGAACATGTCCCCAGCAGTCGCATTGAAAGGTAATGTTCCTAACCAAGCTTGGACATGTAAAGAAGTGTCTTACGAACACTTGCATGTCTTTGGGTGCAAAGCATTTGTACACATCCCAAAGGACGAGAGATCCAAGCTTGATGCAAAGACGCGACAGTGTGTCTTTATTGGCTATGGTCAGGATGATTTCGGCTACAAACTCTATGATCCTGTGGAGAAGAAGATTGTCAGAAGCCGAGATGTTGTCTTTGTTGAAGACCAGACCATAGAAGATATCCGGAAGGATATGAAAACAATGCCCCAGCAATACAGAAATGTGAATCCAGAACCTCATACACCGGTGCCAGTACGAGTTGAAGATGAGGTTCCCAGACAGGAGGGTACAGGTGATGAAGCTCCCAGAGATGATGATCATGATCAGCCACCAGTACCAGAAGTTCCACCAACAGTTCCACAGAGAAGGTCTGACAGAGACAAGCGACCTTCAACTAATACTCTGCATATGAGTATGTGCTGCTTACTGACGGGGGAGAACCCGAGAGCTACAGCATCAGAGGCTGTGGAAACAGATGACAGGGAAAAGTGGGAGGAAGCCATGCAAGATGAGATGAAATCTTTGCATGACAATCACACTTTTGAGTTGGTGAAATTGCCAAGAGGCAAAAGGGCTTTGAAGAATAAATGGGTGTATAGGATGAAGCAACAGGAGCACACTTCACAACCCCGGTACAAAGCCAGACTAGTTGTCAAGGGATTCAATCAGAGGAAAGGCATTGACTTCGATGAAATCTTCTCTCCAGTTGTGAAGATGTCATCCATCAGAGTGGTACTCAGCTTAGCAGCAAGCCTCGACCTGGAAGTTGAGCAGATGGATGTCAAGACCGCATTTCTTCTTCACGGAGATCTGGAAGAAGAAATTTACATGGAGCAACCAGAAGGCTTCAGAGTCAGCGGAAAGAGGACTTTGTGTGCAGACTTAGGAAAAGCCTCTACGGTTTGAAACAGCAGCACACGAGACAGTGGTACGTGAAGTTTGAGTCAGTTATGGGGAGCAGGGATACAAGAAGACCACTTCAGACCATTGTGTATTCGTTCAGAAGTTTTCTGACGATGACTTTATCATCTTACTGTTATATGTAGATGATATGTTGATAGTTGGCAGGAATCAATCGAGGATTGATAACTTGAAGCAGCAACTGAGTAAGTCTTTTGAGATGAAAGACTTGGGGCCAGCTAAACAGATTCTTGGCATCAGGATCGGTCGTGATCAGAAAGCCAAGAAGTTATACTTGTCACAGGAGGAGTACATCGAGAAGGTACTTCAGAGATTCCAGATGGACAAGGCTAAAGCGGTTATCACTCCTCTTGCTACCCACTTTAGATTGAGTTCGAGACAGAGTCCCTCTACTGAGACAGAGAAGGAGGAAATGAAACAGGTTCCATACACCTCAGCAGTGGGAAGTCTTATGTATGCCATGGTGTGCACGAGGCCAGACTTAGCACACGCAGTTGGATTGGTCAGCCGGTTTATGTCAAACCCAGGACGGGAACACTGGAATGCGATCAAATGGATCATGCGGTATCTTCGAGGCACATCCAAGATGAGATTATGTTTTGGAAGCAGCGACAAACCAGTGTTGATGGGCTACACCGATTCAGATATGGCAGGAGATGTGGATACCCGAAAGTCTACTTCGGGGTATCTGATTACTCTCTCAGGAGGAGCTGTGGCATGGCAGTCAAGGTTGCAGAGGTGTGTTGCACTCTCTACAACAGAGGCAGAATTCATTGCAGTTACAGAAGCTTGCAAGGAATTGCTATGGATGAAGACATTCGTCCAGGAATGGGTTTCAAGCAGGAGAAGTACATTTTGTACTGCGATAGCCAGAGTGCTATCTATCTCGGTAAAAATTCTACCTTTCATTCGAGGTCAAAACATATCGATGTGAGGTATCACTGGATACGGGACGTCCTGAGCTCAAGGCTGTTAGAACTCAGGAAAATTCACACCGACGACAACGGTGCCGATATGTTCACGAAGGTTTTACCGAAGGAGAAGCTTGAAATCTGTCGTGCCATAGCCGGGATGACAAAACTCTCCACATAGTCAGAGTGGGGAGATTCAGAGAACTACGATTGGCTTGATCCCAACTCAGGGTACGTAGGCAGTCATACAGATGCAGCCAGGGGAGGATCCTTTTGAGGATCCGATTTGGATGATTGATGGTCGGCTCAGATTTTGGGGAAATCTTCACCGAGGGGGAGATTTGTTGAAGACAGCTTGCAAGACAAGCTTATGAGACAGCTTGCAAGACAAGCTTGTGAGACAGCTTGTAAGACAAGCTTGTGAGACAGCTCACAGCTTGCAAGACAAGCGTGTGACAGCTGTGAAAACGTGTGAACAGTGCACACGTTTTCTAGCACTATAAAATGGAGCCTTGAGTCCATTATTCATCATCCCTAAATCCCATAAATCCCGAAATTGAGAGAATAGAGAGTAAAGAGGGTTGAGAGGTTTTTTGTAAAGTTTGTATAATAAACTTTGTAATTCTTTTGTTGGTAGTAATAAAAGAAGAGTTTTCCTCTCACATCTCCTCTATTATTGTGTGTTTTAATCACAACAAGTGGTATCAGTAGCTAAGGTTACTCGGAGGGATCCCGAAACTCAGAAACAGAGGTTCGGTTTGGAAAGTCGGTTCCGACAAAGTTGTCGAAAATCGATTTTGAGCATACCATCAGACGTTTCACAGCGAGACGAGCACGGTGGTATTTTTCGGCGATCAAACGGAGGCCTGAGGACGTCGCACGCGCCGCACGCGCCGGTCAGAGACTTCATCACGCGCTCCACGCGCCTGCTTAAGGAAGAAGAAACACCACGTCATCCGCCACGTGTCGCCAGTCAGCGCACAGTCAGCAGCCCAGTCAGCAGCCACGTCAGCGGTGCCTGGTAAATTTCAGATAGGTCCTTAACTTTCTGGAATTACAATTTAGCAATACCCTTATACTTTCAGAAATTTTCAATTTAGTCCCTGAACTTTTGGGAAATTGCAATATAGTCCCTGAACTTTTCCGTAATTGCACTTTGGCCCCTGAACTTTCGGAAATTGCACTGTGACCCCTGTAATTTCTGAAATTTGCAAATTTGGTCCCTGTGTCGGATTTTGACAAAAGAAGTGTCATTTCCACCATTTTCGACCATTCCGGACGCAACGGTGAGGTCCGTTTTTTGAAATTCTGCTTAGAATTTTTATGATGGAGGGGAGCAACGGAAAAATGATTTGTTAACCAGTACAAACTATTTCACATGGAGAGGAAGGATGAAAGACCTTCTGTATGTGAAGGACTATGATGGATCGGTGTTTCTGGAGCAGAAACCAGAAGGAATGACCGATGAGAAGTGGGCTAATCTTCACCAGAAACAATGCAGTACGTATTCGTCGAGTGGATCAGTACGTGAGTATCGTGAACTCAGTGAAAGAAGTAAATGCACGTGTTTTATGGAGAAAGCTGGAGGAGCTTTTCCGAGCAAAGACTGGAAACAACAAGCTGTACTACATCAAGAAGATGATGGGCTTGAAATACCAGGAAGGTACAGCTGTGGCGGACCATATTAACGATTTCCTCGGAACCATGAAGAAATTGTCTGGATTGGGCATAGACTTCGGAGATGAGGTAAATGGCTTAATACTCCTTAATAGGTTACCAGAATCTTGGGAAACGTTCAGATCTACGGTGATAAATTCAGCCACAGATGGGAAAGTCACTATGGAGATGGCAAAGACCAGGATCTTTGAGGAAGAAAAGAGGACGAGAATGCAGGAGTCAGCATCAGCCTCAACCTCAGAAGCTCTAGTGACAGAGAAGAACACCAGAAGGGGGAGGAGTAAAAGCCGAGGCCCAGGTAGACCAGACAAGAACCGGTGGAAATCAAGAACAAGAGATATTGAGTGCTATCATTGCAAGAAGAAAGGCCATATGAAGCGGGATTGCTACAAACTGAAGAACGAGCAGTCCAGGAGAGATGGCGACTCTAATCAAGAAAGAGTTGCTACTACCACCAAGAAAACCTCCAAAGAATTTCATATTATATATGAAGAAGATGTTGTGAATCTTGCCAGCCACGAGACCAGTTGGGTGATAGATAGTGGCGCCTCCATACACGCCACATCTCGCAGAGACTTCTTTTCATCTTACACATCAGGGGACTACGGTGCTGTAAGGATGGGGAATGACGGACAGTCCAAGGCCGTCGGTATTGGAGACATCTGCCTTGAAACAGAGAACGGGACAAGGCTAGTGTTGAAGGGAGTCAAGCACATCCCAGACACAATCGGTTAAACCTGATCTCAACAACAGGCAAGCTGGATGATGAAGGTTTCTGCAGTACCTTTAGTGACGGATGCTGGAAGCTCACTAAAGGATCAATGATCGTGGCACGAGGTAAGAAAGATTCAACTCTGTATTTGATGCATGCTAAGCTTTCAAATAGTAGCATAAATACAGTCAACAGTAATGAGGCAGCCGAGCTATGGCATAAAAAGCTCGGTCACATGAGCCAAACAGGGATGGAGATACTACGCAGGCGGAATGTTCTTCCGAATTGAAGAACTCACACTTACGGAAGTGTGAACACTGCATGGCTGGAAAGCAGAACAGAGTATCCTTCCAGAGCTCCCCGCCTCAACGGAAACCGGAGGTACTAGATCTCATACATTCAGATGTATGCGGTCCGATGCAGATACGAACACTCGGAGGGTCACTGTATTTGTGACATTTATTGATGATCATTCAAGGAAGATCTGGGCATACACCTTGAAGAGAAAAGATCAAGTGTTTGGAGTGTTCAAGGAGTTTCACGTTTCAACGCTTGGTGAGAGAGAAACCGGCAAGAAACTGAAGTGCATCAGAACAGATAACGGTGGAGAATACAGAGGTCCGTTTGATCAGTACTGCAAGACGCAGGGAATCCGACATCAAACGACACCTCCGAAGACACCTCAGCTGAATGGCCTAGCTGAGAGGATGAACAAAACCTTGTGCGAGAGGATCAGAAGCTTGCTGTCACAAGCCAAGCTGCCGAAGACATTCTGGGGGGAGGCACTCATCACAGCAGTACATGTTTTGAACATGTCCCCAGCAGTCGCATTGAAAGGTAATGTTCCTAACCAAGCTTGGACATGTAAAGAAGTGTCTTACGAACACTTGCATGTCTTTGGGTGCAAAAGCATTTGTACACATCCCAAAGGACGAGAGATCCAAGCTTGATGCAAAGACGCGACAGTGTGTCTTTATTGGCTATGGTCAGGATGATTTCGGCTACAAACTCTATGATCCTGTGGAGAAGAAGATTGTCAGAGCCGAGATGTTGTCTTTGTTGAAGACCAGACCATAGAAGATATCCGGAAGGATATGAAAACAATCCCCAGCAATACAGAAATGTGAATCCAGAACCTCATACACCGTTGCCAGTACGAGTTGAAGATGAGGTTCCCAGACAGGAGGGTACAGGTGATGAAGCTCCCAGAGATGATGATCATGATCAGCCACCAGTACCAGAAGTTCCACCAACAGTTCCACAGAGAAGGTCTGACAGAGACAAGCGACCTTCAACTAGATACTCTGCATATGAGTATGTGCTGCTTACTGACGGGGGAGAACCCGAGAGCTATCAGGAGGCTGTGGAAACAGATGACAGGGAAAAGTGGGAGGAAGCCATGCAAGATGAGATGAAATCTTTGCATGACAATCACACTTTTGAGTTGGTGAAATTGCCAAGAGGCAAAAGGGCTTTGAAGAATAAATGGGTGTATAGGATGAAGCAACAGGAGCACACTTCACAACCCCGGTACAAAGCCAGACTAGTTGTCAAGGGATTCAATCAGAGGAAAGGCATTGACTTCGATGAAATCTTCTCTCAGTTGTGAAGATGTCATCCATCAGAGTGGTACTCAGCTTAGCAGCAAGCCTCGACCTGGAAGTTGAGCAGATGGATGTCAAGACCGCATTTCTTCACGGAGATCTGGAAGAAGAAATTTACATGGAGCAACCAGAAGGCTTCAGAGTCAGCGGGAAAGAGGACTTTGTGTGCAGACTTAGGAAAAGCCTCTACGGTTTGAAACAGCACCGAGACAGTGGTACGTGAAGTTTGAGTCAGTTATGGGGGAGCAGGGATACAAGAAGACCACTTCAGACCATTGTGTATTCGTTCAGAAGTTTTCTGACGATGACTTTATCATCTTACTGTTATATGTAGATGATATGTTGATAGTTGGCAGGAATCAATCGAGGATTGATAACTTGAAGCAGCAACTGAGTAAGTCTTTTGAGATGAAAGACTTGGGGCCAGCTAAACAGATTCTTGGCATCAGGATCGGTCGTGATCAAAAGCCAAGAAGTTATACTTGTCACAGGAGGAGTACATCGAGAAGGTACTTCAGAGATTCCAGATGGACAAGGCTAAAGCGGTTATCACTCCTCTTGCTACCCACTTTAGATTGAGTTGATTCGAGACAGAGTCCCTCTACTGAGACAGAGAAGGAGGAAATGAACAGGTTCCATACACCTCAGCAGTGGGAAGTCTTATGTATGCCATGGTGTGCACGAGGCCAGACTTAGCACACGCAGTTGGATTGGTCAGCCGGTTTATGTCAAACCCAGGACGGGAACACTGGAATGCGATCAAATGGATCATGCGGTATCTTCGAGGCACATCCAAGATGAGATTATGTTTTGGAAGCAGGCGACAAACCAGTGTTGATGGGCTACACCGATTCAGAATATGGCAGGAGATGTGGATACCCGAAAGTCTACTCGGGATCTGATTACTCTCTCAGGAGAGCTGTGGCATGGCAGTCAAGGTTGCAGAGGTGTGTTGCACTCTCTACAACAGAGCAGAATTCATTGCAGTTACAGAAGCTTGCAAGGAATTGCTATGGATGAAGACATTCGTCCAGGAATTGGGTTTCAGCAGGAGAAGTACATTTTGTACTGCGATAGCCAGAGTGCTATCTTCTCGGTAAAAATTCTACCTTTCATTCGAGGTCAAAACATATCGATGTGAGGTATCACTGGATACGGGACGTCCTGAGCTCAAGGCTGTTAGAACTCAGGAAAATTCACAACCGACGACAACGGTGCCGATATGTTCACGAAGGTTTTACCGAAGGAGAAGCTTGAAATCTGTCGTGCCATAGCCGGGATGACAAAACTCTCCACATAGTCAGAGTGGGGAGATTCAGAGAACTACGATTGGCTTGATCCCAACTCAGGGTACGTAGGCAGTCATACAGATGCAGCCAGGGGAGGATCCTTTTGAGGATCCGATTTGGATGATTGATGGTCGGCTCAGATTTTGGGGAAATCTTCACCGAGGGGGAGATTTGTTGAAGACGCTTGCAAGACAAGCTTATGAGACAGCTTGCAAGACAAGCTTGTGAGACAGCTTGTAAGACAAGCTTGTGGAGACAGCTCACAGCTTGCAAGACAAGCTTGTGAGACAGCTGTGAAAACGTGTGAACAGTGCACACGTTTTCTAGCACTATAAAATGAGCTTGAGTCCATTCATCATCCCTAAATCCCATAAATCCCGAAATTGAGAGAATAGAGAGTAAAGAGGGTTGAGAGGTTTTTTGTAAAGTTTGTATAATAAACTTTGTAATTCTTTTGTTGGTAGTAATAAAAGAAGAGTTTTCCTCTCACATCTCACACTCCTCTATTGTGTGTGTTTTAATCACAACAATTTTATGCATATATTATAAACTAGAGTTTTATGAGAAGTAATAAAACAATCACAAATTATATCAAATAAAACCTTTGAAACTTACAATTAGAAAACCCATTTTAATTTATTATCATCTCAAATAAGGAGAGAGTAGAATTAATGTGAAGATTAATGAGAAAAAAACTCTTTCTCAGCTTTTATATATTAGATTAGATAAGATTAGATTGTCTCAAACACATAATAAAATTAATTATATTTGCTTAAAGCATTAATTACTTATTAATATGCAATTCTTTTGTTATCTTATGATTAATGTCATATTTATTAGAGATTTGAAGCAATTGACTAGTTCCCTTTTTAAACCCCAAGGGTTGCCAAATGTCTTGAGTTTGAGTGGTTCGGTTCATTTCAGGTTTAATGTTCGAATCTCATTATATGTATTTCGTTTGAGTCATGCCCCCTATTGTGTAAAAAAGTCAATGACTTATTCTGATATGTACTGTAAAACTTATGAGAACACGGAACACAAATCACATGAATTAATCGAAATACGCGTAAGTTAACCTGAACACCCCGATTATCAAAAAAAAAAAAAGTTCATTTTTCATTATGTTGTTAACATCAATCGGTTCCACTTCTTAAATGTATACATAATTGCGATCATTTTGTAAAACACAAATTGTTAATAAGCATATCATGAATCGACCATCATGATAAATATATAGAGAGAAAGTATAAAGTTTTTCTCATGATTTAATCCATTGATAATCGTCTTTAATTAATTTCAGTATGACACAACATGATATTTATTTATTGGGGGATGATAATTATCAATGGCGTCGGTTGATTTCTTGTTACTCTACTTCCCCAATCAATGCAAATCATTAAGATTGCTTTTGCACCACTCCTTATAATGATCATTTGCAATGACCATTATTGAAAAATTCCTTTTGAAATTACCCACAAACGCACAACAAACAAAATATATACCCAAGAGGGGCTGCATTGGGTAATGACCTAAATATGCGGAAATAAAAATTCTTACCGATTTTACGTTACTAAGCTTGTAATTTTATCAATTAAGCTTATTAATCAATTCCTCGAACACAAGTTATACTAAATAATATAGAAAGATAATATGAAATGTGCGATAAAATAAAGAGATAGAGTTAGAGACATTGACACCGGTGATTTATAATGGTTTGGCCAACAATGCCTACATCCCTCAATCCATGCTTGAAGATTTCCACTAAGTTGAATCCACAACTTACACCGAGTTTTTTGTAGCTCACCCACAACCAATAGTTTTGTTCCATAGGTTCACTCCAAATATTTACATAAGAGTTTTATCCATAGGTTCACTCTTAAATTTTTTACAATAAATTTTGTTCCTAAGCTCACTCACAAACCTTTACAATATACCATTTTGAGTATACACACTCACAAATGGATTTCACAACCTCAAGTGTTTGAATATAAAGTTCAAAGAACAACATGAGCACTCACAAAGATAATGAAGATCTAGTGTGAGTTGTTAACCCAAGAAATCTAAGTTCACTACAAATGATAATGAAGGTGTACTGTGTGAGCTTGAGTATTAGAGTGTATGAATATGAAATTTTTTAAATTCTCTGTTTTTTCTTGTTAGAAAATGTATGAAGGTGTTAAGTGGAAGCAAAAATGAATTTGGGGCTCAATATATAGTGAAGGAGAAAGACTGTCCATATTCTCTACTCTGAGACCGGTATGCCGGTCTGACAAAGTATAACAACTATATTACCGTTGAAGATTCAAGTGCAATACCGAATTATTGACCAGTATAAAGTCTGGTATGCTAGTATGCTTACTGGTATGGTCTGTGCCTATATCCGAGAGCATGTAAGATATGAAGGTTGACTGGTATGAAGATCGGTATGCTCTATGCCGATTCCAGTAACTATGCAAACCCTGGATAGACCGGTATGAAGTAGTCCGGTTCCAGAGACGATGCAAGACTGCTCAAAACAGAACAAGACCACCGATATGCCGGTCTCAGTGTCAAAATGCAAGATTTGAAAGTTAAAACCATTTTACACATGATTCTAATGCATCTCTATGAATGTGCATATATCATATGAGCTTATAGGCTTAGATTATCAACTCAATTACAAAGAGAGCCATAAGCTTAGACTACATAATATGTTCTTCAACTAGGCGCTAATCCATTATTCTTCACTATCAATGTGTTTCGACATCTTTTTATAATATCCGCTAAATGAGCGTCGAAGTCTTTTAATATTACATCATCAAAATTCATTTTGAGAATATGTCGCTAATATCCTTCTCCTAGCGGTCCTCCTGACATAAACCATATGTCTTGTTCATGTTGGAAAAAAAAATGGAATGGTTGCAGCATCTGAATAAGAACTATACATGCAAGACATAAATCTTAGAGCTAAGCAAGTCATTATATTGATGATTAGACAAAAAATGGACAAGATATGGTGATAATGATTGTGATGGAAGAAAGAGAGAATCTTGCAATAATCAATATGAATGACATGACATTAATAAGAATATATGCTTTCATAAATAAATTAACACTATGAACATGTTCTCATCATTATAAGCTGATACTCACCAAAATAATAACTTGTTTAAGTATGACAATCCGTCTATATTCCCGAACCCGATCCTCTCATGTTACGTCACGATTGTGATTCGAAATAAAAAAAAAATCTACCCAAATTAATTTGATTATTTGTAAACAAGTGTGATTGTTGGACTTAAACAGTGTAACCGTTTAAACAGATATAATCATTGGAATTCAAGTGATATATTTATTGGTTCACATATTTTCAAATTTATTTAAAGATGATTCACTGCAAAACGATTATTAATCTCTCATTTTTTTTTCTATGTTCTTCCTATTATACTACAATCTGTTTTCTTTCATTTAATTTTTCAACATCGCATTACTTTCATACAAATTATAAAAAAAAGATAAAATCAAGAAATAATAAAAATTCTATAAGACAAAAATTTTTTTTTCGGCTCCTTCCAGTCCACTATTTCATTTTTAAAATGTTTTAGATTCTATCTAGGCATTTTTTTTTCTTTGATTTGAAAAAAGTGTACAACTAAAAGCTTAATTATTGGAAAAAAAAAACATGATAAATTATTAAAATTCAATTACTTATTTTAAATAAGAAAAAATAGATGGCCAGGATTCGATCACACCCTAACCATGGTTAAACAAACCCAAGCCTCTCAAGGATTTCTACATATAAAAATAAATAAAATTAAAGTCATAATAATACTTGGATCCCTATTTTATAACAAAATTACAAATAAGAATATAGTTTGTACTTTTCCTGTGTGTCATTTTTTTTTTCAAAATTTCTGTAAACAAATATTATTGCTTGGAAATGAAAATTATGATTGTGATAATTTAATTTCCGCTTTACATATAAAATAAAAGTAGTCAAATTACCAACTTAATTCGGTCTCTACCATTAAATTTAGGTAAAAATCTACTTATAAATATAATATTTGAAATATTATAAAGTTATATAATATTGCTAGGCATATCAAAAATCGAGTCTAAATTAATTTTGCAATTTATCTATAACTGTTGTCTCTGAAAATCGGTGTTCCTGGATGTGCTAGAGAAGCGGGTCCTCAAAGTTGAAATCGACGATAATGACTAACTTCTGAAAAACGAGCGATTGTTAAAATCCAAAATGAATGAACAAATTAGATTCTAGTATAATGCTAATAAGACACATAATTGAAAGTTATTGGAATTGAAAATTATTGGAAAATGAATGGAATTAAACTCTAAATACATAAGAAATATATTGAATTTAAAATTTTACATGAATTGAAATAAGCACCAATAACAGATAGTTTGAATGAAAATTAACTATTGAAAATTGATACAAAAAGACTTATTGGATTGTTTTTGTTGTTGAGTCGATTGTTGGTCCTTCTGTGTTGACTGTTCATTGCCTTTTATGATCTTGCACTAACTGCTCCTCCATATTCTTACAATCGCTTGTACATTATGCTTTTATCTATCTTAATTGGAGGACACTGCATTATAATGGAGGAAATAATACACATTATAGAGGAAACTGAATCCACGTTCTCCTTTTAAAGAGACTCTTCTGATGACAATATTTATTTTGATTATTTGAGCTTGAGTCAAACTCTCTTTCGTTAATTAGGTTGAGCTCTGGATATTTTTTGTGCAAATAATAAGTGAACATTATATTAAATGTAAACAACTAACTTAATGTGACAGTTCATGATAGAAACATGCCTGGAACAAAGCCAAGCAAGCCTCTCCACGTGTTCTATGCCCCAAGAACCGCGAATCTTGATTTTGTAAGAACAAAATCATTCCAAGATCAAGTTCAACCCTTAAGGAACATTGCCCTTAAAAACCTTTCTTTATTTCTTTGAAGAATCCTGAACAGCGATACAGCGCCACAACGCTTGCCACACGTTGATAAGCTTTTGTTCCGTAAAACCAAGGAAGAATCCACTCCCTCAAGATGACACAAGTCAATTTGTTTTGTAAAAAGATATATTATTGGTTAATTATCCATTACAATGAATAATGTCCCTTTAAATAGGTGGTTAACCATAATTCTACCAAAATATAATAAAACCCTAATAAAATACTTGAAAATTTCGTCCATAGGCTTTTTAATTTAATTAATGTTCAGCCCAACACTTAAACAACACATAACTTAAAAAAATATAAAATATAAAAACTATATGGATACATTGCGTCCTCATTTAGACCATGAAGGAATCCGAACTGGACTTTGATAAAAACTTCAAAGTTGTGTAGAGCTACGAGTTCTCTTTTCAATGCAACTTGAATCACCAAAATCGGACATCGGACGAGAAAATTACGTCCAAAATACGAAGACTGCGTAAATCCCGCCACTGCTAATGTACCATTCGGAAATAAAGCCCAAAATCAATCAAGGCACCTCATGCACGTCCAAGACTCATTCCAATATTGCTTTAAACATAATAAAGCTTTCACATAATGTCTTATGCATGGACCAAACTCCAGAACCCAAAGAATCTTCCAAATCCACCAAAATGGCCCAAAATACACTAATTTGACCAAGCCATGCAATCAGCCAAAACTTCAAGTTAACTTAGCCGAACAAACAGAGCTCATTCTGGATCACATCAGTTCACTACGGTTGAAATCAAATAATAGGATTCGTGACATTACTCTTTAGGACGTGTGTATGAAGAAAATAAAAAGTATCATTTTTTTTTATATATTAGAAGTTTATAGAGCCCAATGTTATTTAGCAATCCATGAAATAAATAAAATAAAAATAAATAAAGCATGTGAAAACCTGTACGTCTGCTTCTTCGTTTCCATTGACAAAACACAGACACAAAAAAGAGTGAAAAAAATGTCGGACGAGGAGCACCACTTCGAATCAAAGGCTGATGCTGGAGCATCAAAGACTTTCCCTCAGCAAGCTGGAACCATCCGCAAAAATGGTTATCTTGTTATCAAAAATCGTCCTTGCAAGGTCTTTTTTGGGGAAATTTTTTTTTTCGCTTTTTTCTGTTCTTTTTATTTGTCAAGTTTTGTTTTTTCTTGTTTTTATGATGGATTTGCATCTGGGTTTTTTTTGGTCAGATCTTTGATGGGTTATTTTTGGTTTTTGTCATAATTTACTGTATATGTATGTTGATGAGATTCTTTTTTATATGTTGTTTGTGAATTTATTGGCTAATTCTGCCTTTTAAATTTATAATTTTGAGTATGAGTTGCTGATATTGATGGAATTGTTAGATTTGTTATGTCGGTTTGATTTTTGAGACTAGATTTTATAAAATACGAGCTTGTGATTGTTGTTTTGGCAGTTTATTTGGTTTTGTGAAGCTTAATTTGTACACCCTGTGATTTTAATTGACAGATTTTCATGGTTTGTTTGTAGTATGGTAATATGTGAGGTTCCCACTAGAACCTCAAGTATAGCATAGTGATTGATTATTAAAAGCACATGAACGGTTAGTACTAAGTAAATAATAGAAATATCCCGAATTTATAAATTAAACCTTAAAAATTACAAAATTCCCCCTCCCCCTCCTGGCTTCGCCCCTGCGGCAAAGTGATTAAACTTTTTCTATCTTCAGTTCATAATCTTGTGTTCATATTTTTCGCTTCTTTCTAAACAGGTTGTTGAAGTTTCCACTTCAAAGACTGGGAAGCACGGACATGCCAAGTGCCACTTCGTCGCAATTGATATTTTTAATGGGAAGAAGCTTGAAGATATTGTGCCTTCCTCCCACAACTGTGATGTAATCGAAATCCTCTTCATTTTTGTTTCTTTTTTTTTTGCGGGTTATTTTTAACTTTAAACCGAAAGGAAAGACTCATTTGCATGTTGGCTGGCTATTTATTTGCAAATATTTTCACAGGTTCCCCATGTTACTCGTACTGACTATCAGCTGATTGATATCTCTGAAGATGGTTTTGTAAGTTATCCTATTACTTGATACCAAATTATGGCATAAGGGGTAGACTGCCTTTGTTGATTTGTGAATTTGAGATGTTTGTCTGTTTCAGCCTCTGTTGTTACAAGCTTGGACCTCTAAATTCATCTATTTGTCCCCACCTTAATGTTATATAATTTGCATTATACATTTTAATCAATCTCTTTCTTCTTGATAATGCCACTTTTACTTTACTGCAAATATTGTTTTCATCACGTGCAATATATTTGCCATCATTTCTAGTGATGTTATTGGGGTATTCAGCTCTTAAACTACATAACTTTTGTCAATTTGGATCCCGTGTTGACAAGGATGGATTATGTTGTATCAATAGAATGTACATTTGTTGTGGTGTGAAGAAAAGTAATAAGCATACTGTGGTGTGAGTGATAGTGTATTATCCCTAACTCCCACGAAACAGGTTTATGGGAACAGTGTAAAGACTATTATAATTCGAACTGTCTCTTTAATTCTTATTTGAATAGAATTTGCCATGAAGAAATAGAAAATAAGATAGTGCTTAACCATTTACCTTGTTCTGCCAAACTTATTGATTAGCTAAATGGAGTTGAATGCCTTGTAGGTGAGCCTTTTAACTGAAACTGGAAACACCAAGGATGATCTGAGGCTTCCCACCGATGACAATCTGCTTAGCCAGGTATGCAATGGTGTGTGTGTATGTTCATAAAACATTTCTGGAGCATGTTCTATGTTCGAAGTTGTTGATCTGTAATCTTTCCTGGAAATTTATGTTCACTTTTTCACCGCATGCACAGATTAAAGATGGGTTTTCTGAAGGAAAAGACCTCGTGGTGACTGTTATGTCGTCAATGGGAGAGGAGCAGATCTGTGCCCTCAAGGACATTGGTCCTAAGAATTAAATATGATGCTATGGCAGTAGCTATCGCTGATGGTAAGATAACTCTTCCTATGTTGCTAACATGGAGACTATCTTTCTACTATCCATGTGCATGACAAACTTCTATTAAGATAGTATTTTAGCTGTGTATTAAAACCTCTTTTCTTTATGCTCGGGATAAAGGAAGTGGAAAGGAAACAGGCGTTCTCCTGTTGAACGGAATTTATGTTGACAGTACATATGCTATTTGGTTTGAAATGCTATTATATATGCTATTTGCAACTGTGTACGGTGAATAATTACCCGAAACAAGATGCTTATAATTTCTCTGGGAAATGTGGTTACATACTTTGATCTGAGAGTACAATTACGTATGCTTGAAAGCTTGATGAATGTTCGAAGTGACTTCTAATGAAGTAATTGATTATCGAGTCTTGTAGGTATTATAAATCAGGATCTTCCTTATATCTTACTTATAGCGAGAGTTTTATGCACAAACAATTGGAAAGTAGTAGGGACAAAACCTTACTGATAAGCGGTCGAGAAGATTACTACTTGCTCCCTGTAGAATTTCCATAGATGTAGGAACCAAAACCCCAGAAAGTAAAAACCAGTGACAGAATCTTGAATCTGCTCATCGGAATCATGTAACAGTATGTCGGCGGCAACATGAATTTTTGAATATGTTTTTAAATACTTGGAAAACAAATTTCTTCTATAAACATTTTTCTTTTACATACAGAAAATAGTTTGTTACTCTACTAATGAATGCATGGTTTTTAAAGCATATATTTTAGGTATTGATTTTGTAAATTGTTCGAATCTTATTGGTTTTATAGTTTAAATAAGACTATTGATTTACTTGCATGTATTTTAATTAACTAATAGTTGAAGCCTGTATCTCGAAACACAGTAAATAATAATAAATTCATGAAATAAAAAATTTATAAAAATAATTCAAAATAAAATAACAAATAATTATAAACCCGAAATCCAAAAAATTGATTAGGTTTTGTGACCGGCTATTATAATTATATTTTTATATTGAAATAGTTTTTTTTTAATTTTAATAATTTTATAGTTTTATAATAAAAATATTAATTGTAGAGATTATGTGACGTATATTTTTTATTTTAATAGAATATTATACTATATCTTTTTATTATAATAAGTAATTAAAAAAATAAATGTAGAGATTATGTGACATGTAACGTGATGAGAAAACTTAAAATATTTAACTTTTACATATACTAGTGCGGGTTGAGTACATCTTTAAATATAATTTTAAATCATAGCAAAAATCCTAATGGTATTTTAGGTAGGTATCTTATAAAAATTAATGTAATTTATTCAATTTAAACTTAAATTTTCTTATTTAACTTGAAATCTTTACCGTATGTATGCAAGAATTAATAGTCAAAGTCTGCATCCTGAAACACAATAAATAATAAAAAGTTCATGAAAAAACTTATAAAAATAATTCAAAGTAAAATAACAAAAAACAATATACCCAAAGTCCAAAAAATTTTCTAGGTTTTGTGAGCAACTACTATTTGGGTCTCTTATTTTTAAAAGGAGATTATATTTTAATATTGTAATAGGTTTTTTATTTTTATTTTATAATTTAATAATAAAAAATATATTGTATATATTAGGTACCATATTTTTTAATGTAATAAAATATTATAATATGTCTTCTTATTCTAATAGGTAATAAAAAAATTAATTATAGAAATTGAGTGTCGTAAATTTCTTTAATGAGAGTTATAATATGTTTTTTTATTATTTATAATTTAATAATAATAGGTTCCTTATTTTAATAGTAGATTATATATTTTTTATTGCAATATGTTTCTTATTTTAATTTTATAATTTAATACTAAAAAATAATTGTACATATATTTTAATTTTATAATTAAATAATAAATATGAGATTTTATTTTTATATTGTAATATGTTTCTTATTTTAATAATTAATAATTAATAATTTTATAATAAAAAATTAATTATAGATATTATGTGCCACATATTTAATATTTTAATTATAATATAGCTTTTTTATTATAATAGGTTTATTATTTTAATTTTATAATTAAAAATAATAAATTACAATATTAAGTAATTAAATTATTAGTATTTTTATTTCAATTGGAGATTATGTTTTTATATTGTAATAGATTTTTTACTATATTATAATTTTAAAAATAATAAACTACAAATTTAATTAATAAAATTAATAGGTTTATTATTTTAATAAGGGAATATATTTTTATATTGTAATAGGTTTCTTATTTTAATAATTTTTTATTTTTATTTTATAATTTATTTTAGAGATATTTTAATTTAACAAATTTATTAATTTAATTATAATATGATAGTGATTTTTTTTATTATAATATAATTCTTATAAACTTATAATATGTATTTTTATTGTAATAAGTTTCTTATTTAATACAAAATTAATTGTAAAAATATTTTAATTTTATACTTTAATAATAAAAAATTAATTATAGAGATTAAGTGTCACGTATGTTTTTTTATTTTAATGAGAGATTATAATATATTTTTTTTATTATAATAGGTTTCTTTATTTGAATTTTATAATTTAATAATAATAAATTAAAATATTAATTAAATTAATAGATTTCTTACTTTAATAGTATATTATGTTTTATTTGTAATATATTTCTCATATTAATTATTTATTATTTAAATTTATAATTTTATAATAAAAATAATTGTATAGATATTTTAATTTTATAATTTAATAATAAAAAATTAATTGTAGAGATTAGATTAATTATAAATAATTTAATAGTGTTTTTTTTTAATATGATAGCATAATATGTTTTCTTATTATAACATAATTCTTATAAAATTATAATATGTATTTTGTTTTGTAATATGATTTTTATTTAATAGATTTATTAATTTAATTTTATAAATTTAATATGAAATCACCACATGCATTAAAATAACATTATGATAATTACTCTCAATATTTATTTGTTATTTTTTAATTTTTTTCTAAAAATTTTATTTATATCAAATAGGATCCTATCTTTGATCCAGTAATTTGATATGCGGTAGGTCTCCTCTTCATTCTTCGAATTTCACATTATGATTTTATCTTTATCCTATCCACACGGATCAATAAAAAATTAAACCGGCCCACAAAAATAAACAAATCTACTCGACATTACTTCAAAGAGAATAATTTAATAACTTATGCCTCCATTGGAAATTTAAAAATAATAATAAAAAAAAGTTACATATCACTCAAAATGAACAAAAATTATTTTATAAAAAAAATAAAAAAAATGAATTAAGATATTAATAGTTATACTTTAACAATATTCATTGAAAACCTTTATACCTTAATCGAAAAACCTATATAAAGAAGAATATGCCGACAAGAACATGAAGATAAAGTAATTAATGTATCTCAAAACTAATAAAATAAAAAAAGGACATTCTTTTTTTATTAATTGGACAGAATCTAAGCTAAATAATAATAATAATAATAATAATTGACACCAAATTATGTCTTAGTCAAACCACCTAGTGAGAAACGGCCACGTGCGCCGTTAAAGAAATCGTCAAGTCAACCCAACCAAAACGGCCCGTCCCGGCAACTAAAGTGACGGAGAAATAAACGGTGTTTGCTACACATAAACTACCTGAGGTCAAATTCAAGTCAAAGACACTAATGCCCTCCCACACTCAATTCCCTCTATCTTCCATTTAAAGCAAATTGTATTAATAACTAGAGGTGGTAAAACGAATCAACGAATCGAATTTGTATCGAATCCTAAACGAATCGAATTAAAATATGATGTATTCGTATTCGATTCGTTTATTAAACGAATCATAATATCAGGATTCGTATTCGATTCGTTTAGTTATGATATTATTCAAAAACATAAATTTACCATAATTTATTTACATTAATTTTTCATAAATATATATATATATATATATGTAATTAATATATTTACTAAAAATACATCACCAAATATCGACAATATTATTTTTTTTTATGGTAATTAGTCATAATTTATCGAATCATAATTGAAAAATAACAATAACTAATAAAAGAAAATAATAAAATGAATTCTAAACGAATCAATTAGCTTAAATTCGTATTCGATTTGTTTAATAAACGAATCGAATCGAATTGACCCATTTATTAAACGAATATATTTTTTCAAACTCATATTCGCTTTAAATCGAATCGAACGAATAAACGAATTCTAATCCAAATTGTCACCCCTATTAATAACATTATCTCCCCTAAGCTTGATCAAAATCACAAATATAGAAACATTCTCATACGTTTTCCGGTATGAAACTAAATAAGTTGAACAAAGAACAAATAATAGAGGCTATTGCGTTTGTAGCACGCCATATATGTTGGGGCACTAGTTCAAGCTCTCATGAGAGCTTCTATATTTAATTATATTTCAATAAAATGTAGATGGGAGTGAAAAGGTTGTCCCGATAAGAATCGACTCAAGTAGCAGTTACGTTCCTAAATTTGACCTAAAATTGAGATGTCGATATTAGATAATGAAAGAAAGTCTTGAATTTATTCTACATGAGACCTTTAAATATATATATCTATATTATAAAACACAATGGTGTGGGGAAAGAGAATGCAACCAATAGTTATGATTAAGAGAGATAATGTATCCAAATGCTATCTTTATGTGGCTTAATTGGGGACTCAGATCATTTCATTATAATCTAATGGAAGATAAAGAATCATTTCACTATAAAATCTCTATAAAAATGGAAAATGAAAACTACCAAATAAATTAAATAATAAAATCATTTAATTAAAAAATAAAATAATTTCATAAATTTTGTAACATTGTGCCGTAGGCACGGGCACATACTAGTATATATATATATAAAGAATAGGGACCAAAATGTTATTAACCCAAAGCAAAATCTCTGCCGGTTCAAGCCGAAAAATTTCGTTTGTTTTTGTTTCGTTTTATCAGCTTTCGGCCTCAGAAACCTGGACAGTTAAAAAAACCGGAAAAAGTAAACTGTTCGTTTTGATTTGGTTTTTTTTTTTTTTTACTTTACTCTCTGGAAACAAAGTGAGAATATTATTTGATTTTGGGGCATGGCTGAAAGCGAGAGCTTCGAGTCTCCAAAACGACATGTAAATCCACAAAACGACGAGTTTGTAGAAGAGGAAGAAGATGATGAAGGATTATTACTAAAAGAAGAAGAAGAGGAAGCGAGTCAAATCACTGAGTTACACCAACATCAACTCGCCGTGGATAATCAACATAATAAAGGTTTTTTTTTTTTTTTTTAAAAACATTTCTTTTAAGAAATATTTTATTTTGAGAGTGATACTGATGATCTGGCAGGGTTACAAGTGATTTCTGGAGTGGAATCAAATGAAGGAACTAAATTGAAGGTGAGAAACTGAAGCTTCGTCAGTTAGTTGTTTTTATTCTTTGTTAATTGCATAATTTTATTTTTTAATTTATGATTTTATTTTGTTCTGGTGAGTCACTCAGTTGAATAGAGCGTTCAGTTGGTGCTTGTTGGATACTTTGTAGCTTATATTGCATTGAGAAATGGTTTCAAATTATTATTGTTATTCCACCTAGAGATGGAAGAGTAGAGACTTAAAGTTGAGGTGGAGTAAGTATTGGCGTAACTGGCAGCGGAATTTTTAGTTTATTTTAGTGCTTGTTTGGGATTGGGGTTTTGGGTTTAACTAAACCTAGGTTTAGGATTTATGAACACCATATTTAGGGTTTACTAAACTCATACATTGATAGTTATATCTTTTTTGTTGGCTACATGGTGATCCCGTTTCATCATGTTATAGAGTATATGCCGGGGCTCTCTGTGTAAAGGATTGATCTGTCTTGTGCTTTATTTTTCGCATTGGAGTTGTGTGCTGTTTCTATTTTCAGAATTCTTTTTGAATTCTGCATATCATTACTATTTTGGAACCATGTGGCTTGGGAGTGTGAAAAGAAAATGGAGATATGCTAACTAGTGTTTGTTTTATGGAGAAACCTATTTTTAATATGTGTGTGAGGTGTGTGTCTCCTCTCACCCTATTATGAGCGAGCTGAATGTTATTATAATTGTCGGTTCTGAGGCATAATTGCATAAACCATGCCGTGGATCGGTCAAGCGGCACACTCATCATTCTTCATATGCCATGTTAAGTGTTGATTTAGATACATCTTTAATAAGTTAGGTAAAGTATATATAAGCAAAAACAACTATGTTTTCAAGCCATTAACTGGTTGCTGCCTTATGCATTGATATTCCGTGGTCTTATTATTCTTTTTATCTTGTATTTCCTGTTTCATCTTTATCAGGAGGAGGTCGAGGTGTCTCACCATGAAGTTTCAGGAAGTATAGCGGCCCAGGATGCCAAAGCTCAGACCCAAGATCGATTTCAGTCACCCATCTGTCCAACGTCCTTATCTGAGTTATCACCTACTTCTGTTACCCAACCTATATCATCTGCTCCAAGTCCAACTTTAACAGGACAAAAACTTCCACCGCTAACAGTTAATACTGCATCTGTGCCAGAAGCAAACTTGCAAAACTCTTCTGAGCTGAAAAATGTATCTGTTGTTCACAATGGGAAGACACCTGGTTCTGATGGTTACAATTGGCGGAAATATGGTCAAAAACAAGTGAAGAGTCCTAAAGGTTCTCGGAGCTATTATAAGTGCACATATTCTGACTGTTGTGCTAAAAAGATTGAATTTTCTGATCACTCAGGCCATGTCATAGAGATTGTTAATAAAGGCATGCACAGTCATGATCCACCTAGAAAGAATAACTGCATGAGGGAAAGTAGGCTCTTAACATCTGTTGGGCCTGTTCTAGGGAATAATGTTACTGAACAGTCCATCAGGATGCTTAATGATTCAGATATATTGTCATCTTCAAAAGACTTTGTAGAAGACTCACATTTAGTTCCTGAAAGAAAACGGTTAAACTTAAGTAGCTTTGATGGGGATGGTGAAGTTTCAGTCAAGGAGGAGCATGCGAGCGAACCAGAGCCAAAGCGAAGGCAAGTTTGCTCTTGAATTTAGTTTATGTTACTGTTTCCAAGATGAAATCTGGGATGATGAAAGCTGTGATAATCTGTTTTTGATGGTTCTTTTTCATTTTTTCCTATTAGCAGAGTGAAGAAAGACAACTTAACAAGCTCAAGTCCTCTCTTAAAACCAGGTAAAAAACCTAAATTTGTCGTGCATGCAGCAGGTGATGTGGGGATCTCAGGTGATGGATACAGATGGCGCAAGTATGGTCAGAAAATGGTTAAGGGAAATCCTTATCCAAGGTGCATTCTTCGTCCTTGATTTCCCTTGTTTCTTTTCTGGTTTTGGTGATTTTTAACCTAGTAAATTATCATGTTTGGATATGCTGCTGTTTGGTCAATGTTAATTAGCTACCAACTCTATTTTCTTTCAGTTGATCTATAAAATAACTTTAATTACTCTGCTTGGTAACTTAGACAAAAAAAAAAACGACAGTCAAAACATGAAAGGGGCAAAATATTCTTATGTCATCATAAAGTGCTCTATTGGGAGTTCTACATCTGATATATAGATTAGTGGGGACCAAGGTTCAAACTTGACGAAGTGTTGTTGTTTGTGCAAGTTCTTTTGTTTCACCGTTGGGAATTTTGGTCACTTGTCATTACTTTATCTGGGGTTACTCAGATGATGCTGAGATCTGATCTTGATCCATCCCCGGGCCGACACCTCGTTCAGTGGATCTCGCTAAGGACTTTTAAAGTTTTAAGCCACTTAATGGCAGTTCCATGTGTCATTTTATTTTGAAAGGAGGGCCTTCTGTTCTGCTGCATTTGATATTCAACGTTCTTGTGGATTATGGCCAATATTGGATTTAAGGTACTATCAGATGCAGCATCCTTGTAAAAGAATTCAACAAATGTAGATATTTTCTGAAGTCCAAATATTGATACATTTTTGAGAAAGTTACCATGCATCTGGTAATGCCCTTTATAGTCAGTCATCCTACTATGCTCTGTTTTATATGGCTTTTAATCAATTAATCTTAAAATTTTCCTGGCAAGGTGCAATCCCAGCAATGATCAATTCCTGTATCTGTTTTATGTTCATAATCCTAATGCGGGTTCCTAAAACCATACTAGTACATAAGTTATGCCTTTTTGCCCTTGTAGCTCCTAATGGTTCCCTCCTGTTATGAAATCCAACAGCAAGAGATGCGAAAACAGTTGGAACTACAAGTTATTAAAAACTACGGGGATCATGGATGTAAATTATGTTAATATTGTGCCTTGTACTAAAAAATAATGATAGGCTAAGACCAGTTTATTATTTTGCTTTAGAAAGTTGCCCAGCTGCATTTGCCTTACTGCTTTGGGTCCTGTCAACCTGTCCAATATTAATGAACATGGTTCTCATGGGTGAATGATCATGAGCCTCGCCCCTTTTTTGCTTTCCTTCAATCCAAGTTGTCTCATCCTATTTAAAGGGTCATTTTTCCTCAGAGATGTATTTCTTCAATAAATTTTCAGGAACTATTATAGATGCACTTCTGCTGGATGCCCTGTCCGTAAGCACATCGAGACAGCTGTAGATAACACAAGTGCTCTGATTATAACATATAAGGGAGTACATGATCATGACATGCCCGTGCCTAAGAAGCGACACGGCCCACCAAGCGCTCCTCTCGTGGCTGCTGCTGCTCCTACTTCCATGAACAATTTGCAATTGAAGAAAACGGATGCAGTCCAAAACCAAACAACTTCAACCCAGTGGTCAGTCGGAACAGAAGGTGAATTGGCTGGTGCAGCCATGGATCTTGGAGGTGAGAAGGCGATGGAATCAGCTCGAACTCTTCTGAGCATCGGGTTTGAAATAAAGCCGTGCTGAACGTCCCATCACTATATTAGGCATTATAAGAAGATTATTAGTCGGCTTTTTTATGCATGAAAATCGTACAGTGGTTCTCAGGTTTGATTTTCTTTTCTTTTCTTTTCTTTTTTTATCTGTTTGTATCTTTTTATCGTTTATTATTAATGTAGTCTTTCAGTGAGCCATTGTATAGTTCGTATTTTGCTTTGACTTAGTACTAGAAACAAGGGTCATGATATAGGATTGGTTGCATATACCTTTCCGTATGATAGTTCGTATATTATACAAAAAAACAAGCCACAAGTAATTGTTTTAGCTTAATATTTCCTTGCGAAAGGACTTGGGTACCCTATATTATTATTTGTGAATCTTGGCCAAACAGCATCAAAAGATTCCTAGGGGGGGGACAGAGAAACGTACTGGTGCCCCAAATCCATCACTTCACATATTAAAGCAAAATGGATTGATCAGGGCCTCAAGCTAAGTTTTAGCCGTCCAGTCCGGCAAAATTACCGGATCCACCTAGAACTGATCACGGTTCGGTTTGGTTCTTTATTTTTTAAGAGAAAAAAAAAAAAAAAAATTGGTTTGGTTTCGGTTCCGAACCGAATCGGAATCGGACTGAACCTTAAGGTTATGATTTCAAATTATGTGGAACCGTAACTGAGCTGAAATAAATTTCGGTTTTTTTTTTCCAATTTTGAAACCGTAACCTTACGGTTTTATCCGGTTCAGTTTAGATTTCGAATCGGAATCATGACCGGGTCTACATCCACCCTAATGCTTTTAGGTCATTATGGTGATAAATGGAATAGCAACACTTGTTTTTCTGCTTTTTGTTGTTGGGAGTTTGGTTTTGAAACAGATAAATCTAATTGCTAACTTTAAAAATTGTACATCAAATTGGATGGTTCTTTCTGGCAGGCCTCATTTTCTTCATAATCACCAATTAATGTAATTCACTTCAATAATCTACAATCTACATATTCATGATATGCATAGGAATTCATGAAACTTTTATAAACAAATCCACCTTCATCACTACTGAAAAGTAAAAGAGTAGCAGTGAAATTCAGTCAATAAGCCAAGTAATGACTGAACCAGGAGCTCCATCTTCATTCTGAAGACAAACTTAATGCATCAATGGCCATGGATAATTCTGATTCAATCAAATCTTCTGTTTTCCTGTCCTCATCATTATCAGGGATGCCGTTTTCTTCTTTCACTTCAGCTGCATTTATACATTCCTGGAATCTGAAGCAACTGGTGAGATGGTCGTTCGTTATTCCTGCCACCTGCATGAACGAATAAATGACAGTGGGGCCTACGCTCCGGAATCCCCTTCTCACAAGATCTTTGCTGATCACATCAGCTTTTGGAGTTTTCACTGGAACTTGGCGAGGATATCGGAATCTGCTTACTGTAGGCTTGTGGTTCACAAAGCTCCAAATATAATTGTCTAATGACCCAAACTCATCTACGACCTGGCATCACCAAGCCTGCAAAAAGTTAGTTGCAATCTTAATCATACCAACCATGAAGTGTGCAATTATAGCACTTACTTCAGTAACAAAGGTTTATGGTTAATGACAGGAAAGCCGCCAAGTCAGATGAATGACTTGGGACTTAGCAACTAAGTAAGCTGGTAATTAGGTTGCATGTAGACCCGGCCACGATTCCGGTTCGGAACCTGAACCAGAACCGTAATATTTCGGTTCGGTTAGGGGCCATTGGTTCGAACCGTTTTTTTTTTTTTTTTTTTTTTTAAATCATTATTAAAATTAAAAAAAGCAAAAAGAAAACCGGAATGGATGTTAGGACCCAAATTAAACTAGTTGCATGATGTTAGGACCCAAATTAAACTGTATGGATAGAAGTATAATGCTTTGTCCTATAAGAGACACACTAATTGTTGAAGAATCAGGACCAGCTATCAACTACATTTCACCTAACAGGCTAACCTACCTGATCAAATGATCACAAAGCATCCATTTTATGTCATGTAATTACTTGTATAACAACACAAACAACAGTTCACATGATTCCCGAAAGAAATCAAGGGAAAAAGAAAAGGGAATATTGGACCAAGCAAACATTTTCTGTATCAGGAGTTTGATGCATTAAACAATCCTAATTCTAGAAATGGAAAACTATGCGAAGAAATACCATCTGTAAAATGTATTCAACTTTTACTAGAAAGCAACTTTAAATTAGTACATTAATGTCACATTTTTTCACCTATAAATTTTTTTGCTTCTTATTGAGTTACCATGCAACCCATACCCACCCATCCACAAATATCTGTTCTATTATCCCCTATACTCTAATAAAATTACTGATCAAAAGTACCTTGGAAATTTGCCGAGCATTCTCAATGATAGCACGCAGCTTAAGTTCAGATAATAGAGAGCTTGCAGCACTTCCAGCTGCTAGTAACTTTTTCTCATTCAACTTTGAGACAGCAATGGGGTCAAAGCCCACAAAAACTTCCCTACATTCGAGAAATTGTGTAGAGATAGAAAATTAAAAATCCAAAAGATTTGTACAAGCTATGATTAAGAATCTAAATATAATTGCATATACTTCAGCAATGAGTATGTTGATATACAAAAGGAATCGGGCTTACATACAACCAATACCTAAAAATGTGTCTTTTGCCAAGGATGGCAGGCCATGTGAGTTCAGACAAAGCACCTGAAAGAACAAGAAGCTCAAACAATTTCCTGCATGCAGAGAAGCAATTAGATTAAACTCATTGTTAAAAGGAAGAAGAAGACCTATTGAGCGGTAAACAAAAATTGTGATTGCATACTTGTCATCATGTACTGGAACTCCCCATTCTTCATCATGGAAAGCAGCATAACATGGATCTGATTTCAGCAAATAAAATCAGTGAGCATGTAACACTTAAGAAAGGCATCTGAGCAAATTTCATAAATGGGATCTTATGAAAGGCACAAACTAGTAATGTCTGGGTGATTATATAGTTAAAAATAAATAAAAATAAAATTACCAACTGGGAAAACATATCTCTCTGAACTTGAAGATTCATCCTAGAGTTTTTCCTCACAATTCTTACATCAAAACAGATCATATGACATGAAAGACGTCACAGAAATATCCACCACCTAATTTAGTAATTGATTCGAGATATCACGTCTTAAATAATACATCAACATAAAAAAATTGAAGAAAATCGCTGATCAATTTATATTGCTGCGGATATTCTACCTAGTGATTAGAAAAGACGGCAGCAAGTAGGTTGTCGATGTTAGCACATGATACCTATGGTTGTATCAAACTGGTGGAAATTGCTAAAAGTAGCACTTGTCAAGTGTTCTACCAAGGGGCTTAATGGACATTCATATGGTATTTACAGATTTACATAAAGCATACGATAGAGTATCAAGATAAGTTCTTTGGAAGTCATTAATCATTATGCACATATGAAGGCGCAACGACCTGTGTTAGGACTCGAGGACAAGAGACAAAGCACTTTCCTATTACCATAGGTTTTTTATATCAAGGTTCTGCATTGGGCCATTATCAAGTGTTGCAAATTATATAGACTATGGCAACCAAGCAACCACGGGAATGGCATATCTTATGAAGACTTTCTCAAATTAAACTTATTAATGAAATCAAACTGTATGCATAGAAATTGCATGATCAATAAGGCAGACATTATGCTAAGTAACTCAAGCAAAGATGTTAAATATCACATGTATAAGGTTTGTTCCAAATAGTAGTTTCATTTTAGTATTTTACATTGTTTAATTACAGAAAACTTAACAAAATACTCTAAAATCAAAGAAGCAAGAACGAACCAGTATTTAGTGTCACCCAAGCACACCTTTTCTTCGTCTGTGAACCATCTGGTGGTGGAGAATCCAACCCACCATCAGAAACAACACTCCTCGGCTTTGAAGGAAATGGCTTCCTCCTACTCCCAACACTAATTGAGCGTGTCAACCTCCCAGTAGATGCTCTACTATAAAATGAATCTGTAGAGGCATCAGATGAACACGAAGCATTCAGTGAAAAATTAGACTGCAATAACTGCTCATGGCGGCGAAGAACTGAAGGAACACTAAGGGAATGCGATCTAGGAGACAACTTAGAAGCAGGAGTAGTAGCCTTAGGTGATGGTGAGAGGGTTTTCTTCTCCTCTGCTGCATAAACCTCTACAGGTGAGTTTTCAACCTTTCTCAATGGCTTTGAAGTAGGTTTCCGTGCACTGAATGACCCCGTTTTGTTCCCAGCAGGTCCTAGGACCGGCCTGGTCTCTGATTCTGCCACATTCATCGATCTCACTCTTGGAGCTCCCGATATTACACGATACCTTAATCCAAGGAAAATTTCAAAGAGATCACAGCTATGTTGGCCTCAAAATCTCCCAAAAATTTTCAGTTTTACAAGGTAGTGGATCCAAGCAATCCTCAAAATTACACAATCAAGTAAATTCAGCTGATGGGTTCACTCAAATCCCCAAACTTTCCCAACTAAACACCAATACAAACTGAATTCACTAGAACCCTCATTTTATTATTAACAAAACTAATCATCCACGTCGAGTGAACCACACAGATCTCCACTACCATCATTCTCCACAACTCGAATCCCACCTCTGGAAAACCCCCAAAACCCTCATTTTTCTCATTGTCAAACTTCAAATCAGCTCAAAACCCTAAAAACAAAAAAACCCACAAAAATAAATCAAAGTCCACCTTTTGAACAATGCTACTACATTCACATTCACAAAATTCTTTTTCAAAAAAAGGAAGCACATTCAAAATAAGCCTCGGCACATAAAGATTCCATTTTGCAATGCTAAAAACGGGAGATAGAGAGAGAGAGAGAGAGTGTGTGTGTGAAAGTTTTTACCTCAAAAGAAAAGTGCGGTTTCACGGTTTCAGTGACTTCCACATAGGGAGAATTCAAAAAGCTGACACATTTATGATTTAAACACGTCTTAAAAAGCTCTGTGATTGCTTCCGGATAAATCCAAAAAGAAAAGAAAATTCAAATGGGTTGATCGGAGATTGAGGAGAAAATGTCCTCTCAACGAAGAGTCTCTCTCTTTATATTTTTTTCAGATAAAGAAAGGAGTGAAGAGCAAATGAATTAAATATGAAAGATTGGCCTTTCTTATTATTATTATCATTATTATTATTATTATTATTATTATTATTTAATTTTCCGTGTTTCTGTATTGGACTCAGAGATAATTTTTATGGGATATTTATAAAATTAGTCAAAAATAAAAATAAGATTTATCATTTGTAAAAATGAACCACAATGTTTGAAAATTGTGAAATTGACTAAATTTTTTGAAATAAATTTCGGAGAATCTGGATTCTCCGAAATACATACCGAAATAAGTGTATACTCAGGAGATCCGAAGTTAAAACTTCAGATCTTCTAAGTTTTTAATTTCTTAATTTTTTTTATTTAAAACTTCGGGGATCCGAAATAATTATTCAGATCTCTGAATACTTGCTTCGGATCTGGAAGTTTTTTTTTGGATTTCTGAAGTTGAAAAAATTATATAAAATCAGACATTCTCCATTTGTTCTCACTACAAAAGCAAATCATAGCAGATGATAAGACATTGATTTTGATGCTCAATGAAATAATTTACTATTTTTATTGATAGATATGATTTTTATATATAAGACCAAAAATATAAGTCCAAAAATATTAATTTCTAATACATCAAATCCGATTACATAAGTTAAAATTAATGTTGACATGGATTTTGGCTAAGAGGAATCATAAATGAACGTTTATTATGTTCACGTTCGCCACATCAACCATATATTACTTATATTGTTTGTTAGCCATGCGAAGGTCTTCTATTTATTTTTGGTCGTCCTGCCGAAACACGCACATTTATGGACAATACGTTTAAATCTACATTGAGAATCAAAACATTAGTTAAAATTAATATTATACCTTATAACTCTTCTGACAAGACCCAATCTGATTGGTCACCAACATGATAGATAATCTCCCTATACACAGCACGAAGAGTGTCTGTTATGTACATCTTGCTCCAAAGATTATAGCGTTTGATTCTAGCAACCGCACATACAGCCAATGTGTGTACACATGAAAATTGCTCTAAATCAAACTTTATGCACGTACACATCTTCTCTCTTATGTTGACAATTTCAACATTGTCTCTACCACTGACCTCAAACTCAATGTAACACCTTAGATTTTTCATGACTTTCTACACGTACACGTCTTCTCTCTTAAAACTGCTTGCAGAAAGCCTTATCTGTAGATCAAGTGCAATGATCAAAAGAGTTGCGCATGTCCTTCAAAGAAGAAGTCTCATCATAATGTCTTTAAGAAAAAGAAGAGCAAATAGGAAAAACATCGCAAAGAATGGTGTCCAGTTCGATATTTCAAATAGAAATATCTACGTGGAAAGCCTAATGACAGCAAGTGCTTCATTTGCAACAAGAAATGACATTTCTTAAAGGATTGTCCAAAGAATCCGAAGCAAGCTGCTAAGATGGTTCAACAGATCCATCAGTCTTCCAGGATTTATCTTGATTATGCAGATGCAGAATCATAGTTTTCAGAACAAGATCAATTGGACAGTGAAACCGTGTTCGCACTTAACAATCCTGAGCTTTCCAGCTCAGATGATTCCAATTCAGATGATAGCTCTGATAGCTATATTCCGGTTTTCACTATACAGCCATGCCAAGCTCTTAAGCCTACTGTTCCAATTCTTCTAGTCCATTTGCATATCCTGCCATCCAAATATGCAAAGCCCATCAAAGTCATTGGATTTATGGATACAGGAGCTCACAGGAGCATGATGAATCCAACAGTTTTGCCACCAGAAGCATGGGTGAAGCATACAGAGTATTTCAAAGCTGCTGATGGTGAAGTTTTCCATACGGATCTCATCACCAATAAACCTATCAATATCTGGTTATTTCATGACTGCATAATTTGGACCATATTCATGTCAGGGTTGGTGCTCAGAGTGCCAATCTGAATCGTATTTATGTCCATTTCATAAATACAAACAATTTCATTTTCCATAATATTACTTATTTAATGGTAGCACCTCTTGTCTTTTATACACATATTTGATCTAATTGCGATTAGATATCTAATTACGATTAGATTGAAATTAAATTTTGTTTAGTGATATGTGTATATTAGACAAAGACCCTATGATTTACAAAATAGTGCGCAGTTACAACGTTGTTTGTAATTGATATTGGGAAGCGTGACTATAAGTTGTATATCCTTAAATAAAGTTCCTAGTCAAGATTTACTAACACATTTCGGTTAATAAAATCCGCTGAGACCAGTACATGTCGTATATCGTGACTTGGTCCGATGGTTTATCTCAATGAACCATGAGTCTCGGGAGACTCGTATAGACATGTAGGTGTTTATTTGATAAACACTGAACGACTCACTGTAGATTTCCTAATAGATGGTACATCAACGTCAATAAGAATCTTCTCGAGTTGAGCGAACACAATGGTCCTTCGACTTGAGATACCATAGTGGACATATGAGTTATCCTCCACACTTTGATGGCAGTCACATCACCGATCTATTTAGATCATACCCCCGCCTGTTCGTTGGGTGTGGACTAATGATTATGATATCCAGTGTGTATCAAGAGAGGATTCGTCAGTCCTGTGTACATGGCATATGCATCCTACATGTGTTTACGATCCAGTAAATCTATGGATGTGGTATAACTTCGAAAATCAATTCCGAGTGTTATTTAGAGATCGTAAATTGAAAGTCGACTATATTATACCAAAAGGATTTGACGTTTTTATCTATATCTCAGGTATAATATGGATAGCATGTGATGAATGAGATTATAAGTATGTAATGACCTCAACTTGCATAGTTTAACGAGATTTTCTGTGGTCGTCATAATTCATGAGTGGGTGAATTATGAACACAAAATTAGATTTCATGATGGATAAACCTAAACTTAGAGAGTCCCACAATATGAAGTGTACTCGTTGAGCACCTGGGCAAGGCGTTGTGAATAATACAGATTATTCATAATACTTCATCAGATTAAATGAGTTAATTCGAATCGTTTAATCGGTTAAACAATAACACATGCTTTAGCGGATTTTGGTCATTTAATAGTTAATATGTATTTGTATTTAATACAAAATTTAATTTGATACATATTAATTAATCGTCAAACGAGACGTTGACACATTCCATAAATATATGTATTTGTTATTTAATGTAAATAAAAAATACATATATATAATAATTATATTAATTAATTATTTAGATATTTAAACTGTTAAATATTTGAATAGTTAAATAATATCCATATTTCATATGTTTAATTATTATTGAAACACATGACATGATATAATTAAGCTAAATGTGTACAAATTTGATTTGTTACCAAAAAGCTTAATATGATTTAATTGGATTAAATTTTATAAATGGACAAAAATGCCCCTAATAAAGTTGGCAACTTCATTTTAAAATAAAAAAAAATTATTTATTTTTCCATAATCTTCTACCATGGCCGATCCTTACCTAAAAGAAAAGCTCTCATATTTCTTTGATGATTCAATGAAGAAAATGAAGGAAAATTCAAGAAAAAACTTAGGAAATCAAGAGATTAAAGGTAATTTTCTACAACCCTAAGCTTGGAAATTAGTTTCTTGTTTTCTTGAATTGTTAGAATAGTTTTAGGGTTCCTTTGTTTGTGGAAATTGGGCTTTTTATTTTGGTGGATGGATTTGGAAGTGATGATGCATATGTGAAGTGTTTTCGGTGCTATTATTGTAATATGTATCCAATTTGTCATTTGATGATATGTTGCCACTCTAGAGTGTTATTACCACTCTTGTAATGTCTAGAATTGTTATTGGGTAGTTCATGTGTGGTGACTTTAATTGGTGTTTTGATTAATTTGATTAATCTTGAAAAATTAGATTTAAAGCATGAAAATTGGCACTTTTGGTTTCTGGATCAGATCTGAAAAATCTGAGTTTATGTTGATGAAATTGATGTTATATGAATGTATTTGATTTATTTTGGATGTTGGAACAATTTCCGAAAATTGTTTCGGAGTTGAAATAAGCGAAAACGGCGTTACCAGGTGACTTTTGAGCCAACCGGGTGACAGCTGTCCAAACAGTGAATTTTTCACTGTTTGGGCAGCTTATGAACTATCCTAACACTATTGGGGCTGACCTGGGCAGTCACGTATGTGTTGGGTGGTCGTTTCGGTCAAAAATGAGTTTTGCTTCATTTTACGGTAAAACGTTTCCGTAAAAGTTTCACGACGTTTCTTATATATTTATGTCGTTATTTGATATCAAATAAATGTGTTTAGGTAAAATATAAATAAATTATTCATATTAGATATTGAATAATTTATTCGGTAATTTTAAAAAAGTTTTAAAATTATGATTTCGCCCAAACAGCGCTTTCGCCGCGCCCTTCGCCCAAAACCCCAACAAAATTGATATCAAATCAGGTCTGATGCTTCATCCATTACATTAGTCATGCTTGATATATGATATGTAATCCAATTTAAATATTTGTACATGCATATAATCTATATGTTTCTTGACTTTTCGGTTATACTCTAACGGAAACGTAACAGAAATTTAATGGTTAAATTGAGTTATGTCTTATTAGGTTTAACTGAATTGTTTAGAAAATGATTTAGATTATAATTATGTATTTGATGTAGATCAATGCTTCCTTGAGGAATATCACCCCTTAAAATAAGGCTGTAAAGTAATGTATATTGGATGTATGTTTCTTAGTCCGTCTTGTTAATACGGTTTATGAGTATCTTTCTATGGCCGCATCCGAGAAAGTGCCAAAACAGTGAGGGTGTAGTTGATAGAATTTTATCCATGCCAGATGTATATTTGATACTAGAAAAATTCAAGTGAAAAGTGGAAATCATGAACGTGCCAAAACTGTCAGGACTACATCAGTAGCTTGAGTTTGTCATTGACAAGTGAAGCCTTGATATGCCTCATTGTGAACGTGTCAAAGCTGTCATAACGAGAAACAGTCAGGACCAAAATCAGGAGTCACAGTGAGTTGTTTACCTAATGAATATACGTAGGCAAGACCGTGTCAAATCTGCGAGTCGAAATATATTCATGGGATCCTACTCTCACTATGGAATTTGATTTAATTATTGAATTCTCATTCTCCGTTGGGGATTACCGTATTACGTAAAGTAGTGGGATACATTGATGGGTTAAAAAATACATAACTAAAGCAGTGCGTAATTTTATGGAAATTGCTGCTTTTGTTTTCCTTTATTCTATATTGTTAATAGAATTATACTTCTAATCCACTGCATGCATATTATTTGAATATGTTTTCTGACTTTACTTATAGTTGCGAGTTTCTAGAATAGGTTCTAGAATGACTGTAGACTTAGATATTGTTAGATTAGTTAAAACTATCAGGAACTGTTGTTCCGTTTTTTCTTGAAAATTAAGATGGTTAGTGACTTAGTTACTAAATCACGATAGGTAATCTAAATAGTTATCTCTTTTAGGATATAATTGTCTAGAGAAAATAGTTTCTAGTGCAATAAGAATTGACACGAATCAGTTTATGTCTCGAGATTCTTGACTGGCATTTAGAAAACTCCAATAAGTATTTGTTTATCTTATAATGATGTTTCTTGACTTTAGTGACTTTTAGAAGTCACGTATCTGAAACAGTTTGTTAATCAATCATTTGTAATTGTTGTGAATAATTGAACGCAAATCATAAAGCTTAAGAAATGATATGTGTATAGTTGTGTATAGAGAATATTGATTCTCACAATACGACAACTATATGTATTGGATATTGTTGGGGTTTTAGGGGCTAAATCTGGTAACGCAGAGGAAACGGTGGAAAATCAAATTTTCCGATTTCAAAATTTTTTCTCTGATTAATTAAATAAACATATTTATTTAATTATCCAATAATCAAATTATGAAATAAAATTCAATAAATCATATTTAAGTGAATTTACCGAATTACCCTTACACTTGGTATTTTGTCAATTTTAGTCTGAAATTGATCAAATCAATTTTGAATGATTCTAAATCATTTCTAAGATGAACTTAGCATGTTCAAAACATCAAAACACCAAAGGCAACATAAATCCCAAAAATGCTACACTTGGCCGAGAGCCTCACTAGGTGGCCAAAGTGTGCATTTTGCACTTCCATGCTTCAAGACACATCCAAATGAAATCCAATCAACATGAAACTTTATATGCATCATATAAACATCGTAATACACCATATAAATGAAAAGCCCCAAATTTGGAAGTGGTGTTAAACCCTAATTTTTCAATTACTTCAAATTGGACAAATTAGACCAAATTGGTTAAATCCAATACTTCAATCATGTTTCTTCCATCCAAATCAAGTCTCAACACAATGAAACAACTATAGAACAATTCTAGGTCATTTAAGAGTGAGTCAATAACTCTAGAATGGCAACAAGGTTCTAAAACCTTAAAATAATGCTTATTACTACACTAGTAATAAACTTCCAACATCATACATGCAAATCACCTTCATCAAACTTTTATCCATCAAAAGTACAAAGAATAAAGAATAGAAAAACTCAAGAACATCACAAGATGTTTCCCACAACAAGAGGAACAAATTACTCTCTAATGGAAGGTTGGAAATACTTACTAAATTCCAAGCTTTTCCTTGTTTTTCTTTTCTTTTCTCTCTACCTTCTTTGCCTTGTTTCAATGGAGTTTTGATAAAGTGAAAAGGTTAATGAAACCCTAAAATAAATGAAACAATATATACTTGCCCAAAAAACAAGCCTTGGCCGAAATTGGTGAGCAATATAATATATAGATATTATTTTTGTTTCATTTAATTTTTACTTTATCAACTTGCAACTTTAATCATCAAACAATTTAATGAATAAAGTAAGTCAACATTAGCAACTCAAAAATATAATCATTATATTTAATAAAGGGTCTTGGCCGAATTTAGCAAGAATAAAAAAGGAAATAGATATTTTCAATTTTAACAATTAAAACAAATATCCAAGGAAGTCAAATTCAATTGACAACCTTTTCCCTTTAATGTAAAGTTAAACATTTATACTTATAATCATTTCCTAACTTTATCATTTGGTGAGATATTTATATTTTAATTATATTAATCATTTAACAATTAAATAATTAATTAATTAATTAAATACAAATATCTCAAATATATGTATTATATTTACTTTAAATATCTCAAATACATATATTAATGATATATGTCAAATACCTTTATTTGACAATTTATTAATATGTATTTAATAATATCATATATTAAATACAAATACACATTAATTAAGAAATGACGGTTCGACCCGTTTGCATGTATTTTTCGTTTAACATTTTAACGATTTATAAATAATCATCATTATTCATAAAAGTTGTCATAGTGCTCTACGAGTATATTTCATTAGTGAGACTCTCTAGATTCAGGTATATCCGTCACAAAATCCAATTTCGTGTACATAATTTATCCACCTGTAAATTATGACGACCACAGATAAACTAGCTGAATCATACAGGTCGAGGTCATTGCATACGTATAATCCCTCCGTCACAGGTATCCAGATAATCCCAGAGATATAGATGTGAACGTCAAATCTCTATAGGTATTATCTCATCGACGTATCTATTAGCAATCTTTAAATAACAATCGGAACTTACTTCCGAAGTATACTATGGCCACATATTTAACAGACTGCTAATTATATATGGATTATCTATGCTCTGTACACAGAACTGACGGATCCTATCTTGATACATACAGGATATCCTGAGGATCGGTCCACACCCAACGAACAGACGGAGGTCTGATCTAAATAGATCGGTGACGTGACTGCTATCTAAGTGTGGTGGATGTCTCATACATCCACAATGGTATCTCAAGTCGAATGACCACTATGCTACTCAACCCGTGAAGATTCTTATTGACGTTGGTGTACCATCCATTAAGAATCTTCGATGAGTCATTCAGTGTTTATCCACTAAACATCTACACGTCTATACGAGTCTCCCTAGACTCATGGTTCATTGGGATAAACCATCAGACCAAGTCACGATATACGACATGTACTGGTCTCAACGGATTTAACTAACCGACCCGTGTTAGAAAATCTTGACAGGAACAATAATTGATAATATACATTTAGCAGTGACACTACACAATGTCAATTACAAACTCCCTTTGTAACTGTGTACTGCATTATATATTATCGGGCCTTTGTCTAATATATACATATCACTAAACCACATTTAGTTTCGATCTAATCGTAATCAGATCGAATACGTATATAAAAACAAGAGGTGCAACCATAAATAAGTAATATTATGGAATAAGGCATGTTCGTATTCATGAATCAAACATAAATACGGTCCGGATTGGCGCTCTGAGCACCAACCCAAACAGATACTAGATCTTCCGTCTAATTATTTAAAATAATATTTAATAACTGTTTTGATATTTGATATCAGAACTTGTGACTATTGGATAGTTACTTGTTTTATATAAACAGTTGTTACATATTTTAATATGACTAGTAGTGTCATTAATGAAAAGATAAACATTAAGAAAATATTCGGTTAATTAAATAACTTAGAACAATGTTTTATGAGATTTTATCATATAAGTATTAGATGCTTATTATGTATGGTAAATGATGGTTTGATACAAGATCACACCATATATCTTTATCCATGTAATGAATAGTGTATTTAGGATGTGATTAAATCTCATTTAACCAATCATCGTCATTAGACCACAGATTTATTAAACTAATACATTGGATGTATGTAGTTTAATGAATTAGAAATTGCCTTAGATAGTTTTCTTTACTCCGTAACTTAGTTAATGAATTGTCATGACTTAATTGCGTGTTTCTAAAAGAATATATATTGAACGTCTTAATTGGTTCGTGAACTTTCAATATGTTTCCCGATGAAATGCGGATAGAATATTTTGAATGGTTTAAAGATATTCTATTTGAAATGTTGAAAATTATATCTTTGAAATTCATCGTGAATCTTTGAATTGTTCAAAGATGTTTGATATGATCAAAAATATAAATTTAAGGCAATTAGTTCTAAAGTTTTTTAATGAATGTGATTCTTGCTCAATATTACACTTCCACGATTCTATCTTGATGGAATTGGTCAGTATGAGTAATTGAATTTTATATGATTTGATTCGTTGATATTGAGTATTACCGAATTAGTTTTCAATACTATTGGGGTTATGCTCCAGTAATACTAATTCATCTCTTTAATTAAGGTTCCATTAATTTCTACAGTTACATATATGATATGTATAGTAGAAAATTCTAATCTTGAAAAGTTTGAGATTTGAATCTTTCTTTTTATATAATGATTATATAATTGAAAGTACTTGCGCCTCGGAGGTACAAGTAAAAGTTTATCATTTATTCTATTTAATATAATATTGTATTCTATTTGATAGAATATCTTTTCTACGATCCCGAGTAATAAAATTATTTTATTACTTAGAGTGTAACATCAGATGTTAATGATTGTAGAAAAGACTTGACTTATTGAAGTCAAATATGAGAGTGATAAACTGTAATGGTTAATTAGATGAAATGACCCTACGATATCTTCCATATAAGTTCAATAGGATGTCAGAATCATTTACAAAGTATTTGATACTTAATGGTTATGTTGTTTTCTTATCGAAGAAAATTATCTTAAAACTTATAGTGGGAGCGATATTTGATATCGATTTCGGAAGTTAGCATTGAATCATAGATCTAAGATTGTTCATAGCTTACTACGATCAAATTTTGAACTTGATTAAGCTTTCGTTATGAATCGTTCATAAAGTGTGCAAATAGTTTGCACAACAAAAGCAAAGTGAGCTTGTTAAAGGTTTGACATTTATAGTATGACAATGAGAAATGTTATCATCAATAGTCTATTGTAGATTCTGAGAATACTTGTCTCTAGTCGCACTAATTGAATAATTAAAGATTTGTTGGTTAATGTTGATATTAAACAGTGTATTTTGGCTAAAGAATGCAAAGTGGCGTTCCTGAATGTTTTCTTTGAATGAGAAATATGTTGTGGTTTCTTTGTTTGAAGAGTTCATTCTAGAATGGCCCTAAAGTTTGTATTCTGCTAAGATCACACTTTGATATACTAGCTTATAGAGCCTATTGTAGACTCAGATAAGTTTTCAGAAAATTTGTGTTCTCTAATTTTGATATAGTTAGATTGTCTGATTTTATAAAGTTTTATATATGATATAAAACTAAGAGACTTGTGAGATACTCCTATTAGTCGTGCATTAAATATGATCTAATAAAGGACACAGTAAGACTATCTGTATGACAGTTAATATAACTGTTTGATAGTTAACGTGTCTTTTATATATATAGTGTTCATCTTTCGTAAATGATTATTCCTTTGTCGAAAGAGAGATTGATTGGAATGTCTAGTCAATCTTATCCATCATAGGATGATGGCGTAATGAATACTATATTATGTGTGATTAAAGATATCTATTTAATCGTAATTGTTACAAGTTATTTTAATATGCTGCAGATTATTTGATGGGTCTTGAAACATATTCTTTGTTATCTTAGAGATATTTAAAATGAGTTTCTTATTCATATTGGGGAGCCATGCTCATTGAAAAGATTGAAGACAAGGAGTTTTAATGTAGACACGCTAGTGGACAGTTCAAAGATGTCGAAAATCATTATCATACAGTCTACAAAGAAGCTTTAGCAGTAAAATACGAAATAAAGAGATTTGAATTCCATCTCATAGGTCATATTTTTCTTGTGAGATTGGACAACTCCTCTTTCCCCAAGATTCTTGATTTCGAGAATAAGGTATTGCCAGCAAAGCAGTTACTTCGTCTCAAGGAATGGTTTTCCAAGTATGAGTTTTCTGTGAAGCATATAAAATGAGATCATAATGTGATACCTGATATGTTATCCATACCACAACTAGTTAAACTCATTTCATCATTGACAACAATACCTTTGATCTTCATGGCATCAGTACCCCCGAAGGATTTCCTTTATCCTACTGAAGCCATTAAGAAATATTTTCCTCCAGGGGTAATCTTCCTCGACCCTCAGGACATTCAGACATATGCAAAAAATCATATGTTTCATTATCTGTCACAGCTCCAGAGGCGCAGAGAAGATTTTCATAGCCAAACCAAGTTCTTCCCAGACTATCCTTTTGTCAACGGTCTCTTTATAAATCCTAACAGGAGCCTTCTTGATGAAGAACTTTGGTACTTCTGGTGTATCACAGTCCTATACTCATCCTCTCTTGCTTTTCCCCTTGAAGCAATGAGACCACATTTATGTGATAATCACAAACACCAGTCTATGGTTTGGACACTTATGGAATGGTACAGTCCATTGCCATGGTGGAGAGATCAGCTTACCACAGCATGCAGAAAACTTGACCTATTGTATAAACCCAAAGAAGAAATGGACAAGTTTGGGATAGTCTTTATTGTCCATAGACCTTACTTCCAACATCCTGAAACAAAACTATTTTGGGCACAAGAGCAAGCTTTTGAATGGAAGATTATACCTGATACTTCTGCACTCATCCATGATCCTGGCTTACTCAAAGATCTAAAAGGTTTCCATTTAGAAATTAACAATTTCCAGCCAGATAATCACAAGTTTAGGATAGTCTTTATTGTCCCAAGACATGAGCTTATCCACTGTCCTAAAGATTCCACAGATCCAAAAGAATTCAGCGGTCTAATTATCAAACAAGAGAATCCTACCTCAACAGATCTTTTCTTCCAAGATTCTCGAGACCCGTATGAAGAGTTCGAACCCATGACGACATAACCAAATAATCTGAAGCCGGAAGAACCACGGCCAAACAATATCGACGACACATACCCTATCAGTGATCCTTGGTGGTACAATGTCTACGGTCAAATTGATTCAGATGACTCGAATTATTACAATCTCAATCTCTCTCCATCCCAAAACTCGATGTGACAAGTTTGTCTTCTTGTGTCTGTTTATCTTTTAGCTTTTAATAATTCATGCTTTAGACAACATGATAGGTGTGGGAACATAGAAACTGGGCGACGCATGCTGTCCCGGGCTCGCAGCCCGGGTCGGGAGTACGGAATAGCCCGGGGGACTAAATCGGAGAATGATGGAGTCGCCACCCGGTGTGAACAGGGAAAATGAGATTTAAGGCCGCACTCACCCCTCGCAAGGGAAGACCTCAAACCGTTGGATTCGGAATGGTCTCTTACTTATGTCACTTGTAATGAAAGGATTTACGTAATAATTTAATCAAGTTTAAGTAACACTTATTTCCAAGAGTATCATGCTTCTAAATTCACATGCATACATCAACAAGTTCATCACAACATGCAACATCACATGTCAATCTCATGAACATTTCTTAATCATATGATAGGGAAAACTAAGAACAACCTAATCATGCTTGAGTATTATCTCATGAACATATTAACTAAATAACATGCTAACAACCTAATCATGCTTGAATATCATCCCAAGAACACATCGAATGAGTGAATGCAGGAATACAAATAATATGATTGGCTACATAATGCAAGGGAGATCACCCAAAATCCAGTTGTGCATGAAATATGATGAGACAGACTTAGTTCAGTGTGTGCGCGTTCGTGTAGCGTTCGTAAACGCGTTCGAACGGTAAATAGAAGGTTCGCGTTCGTGCAGCGTTTGGTAACAAATTCGAACGGATCCAGACCTGATGAAACAAAATACGTGCGCGTTCGAGTAGCGTTCGTAAACGCGTTCGAACGGGAAACAGAAGGTTCGCGTTCGTATAGCGTTCGATAACACGTTCGAACGGATCCAGACCTGATGAAACAAAATGCATGCGCGTTCGAGTAGCGTTTATAAAACGCGTTCGAACGGGAAACAGAAGGTTCGCGTTCGTATAGCGTTCGAATGGGAACTGACCTGATGCACAAAATGTGACGCAATACATACATAAAGAAGACAAATAGCGAAATACGAAGCGCGACGAAGCATCGTGGCGAAGGATTTTAACCTATCCAATTAGATGACCTTTCATCACACTTACTAAGCCCATGCGCTTATCTCAATGCATATAAAAATAAAGACAATAACCTTAGACTTCATATATCTGATTGAAAACATCTTACATTCAACCGAATATACGTTAATCGGCGCGGCAAAGCATCATGGTAAATGATTTTAACCTCTTCAATTAGAGGACCTTTCATTGCACTTACTAAGCTCATGCGCTCAATCACATCATGCATACAAAAATAAAGACAATCATATCAAACTTGGTATGCCCGATTGAACATATCTTACATTCAACCGAACACACATCAACCGGCGCGGCACAACATTGTGGTAAAGGATTTTAACCCCTCCAAATAGGGGACCTTTAATCCGACTTACTAAGCTCATGCGCTCGATTGTATCATACATACAAAAATAACATGCAGAATAAATAAATAAATCAAAGCAACATAAAACAAAAGAATGTGTCGTTTACTCAAGTGGTACGTGGAATTGTATCCCGAGTACAGATCATACTACCGTTCATTGGGAATCGGCTATGAAATTTATGTCCGGGTTTCCATCCTATATACCACAAGAGGCGACACATTTTCCATTTCATTCAAGCCACAACATGCATCCACAAACGACTCTCATGCGAATAGAATTCAATAAACAATCAAAAAAACGAATATAAACTAATGAGAAAAGTGCCATCATGTCTAACCTTTTAAATCACCTCTCGGATGTACGGTACACGATCGTCGGAAGGGTGGATGCTCCGCAACTCTTCCGGTTCACTGGTTCACTGCTCTTGTTCGTTGTCTTACTGTTTTAAGTCGTCGTTCTCCATCTTTTACTGCTGCTTTTGACTCCGATTCGCTGCCGTTTTGCTACTGTTTTGCTGATGTATTTTAGTTACTGTTTTTGGGATGTTTTGGCTACTGTTTTGGGTGTGATTTTCGGTGGTGTTATGGTGTGGTTCGGGGGCCGCTGTATGGGTTGTTTTTCGGTGATACAAGGTTGCTGAATGGAGGTCTGGTTTTCGGTGATTAGGAAAGGGGATAAAGAGAATTTTTGTGTCATTTCTTGAGTATGCGTGAACTTCTAGGGTTTCTGTGTGTGTTGTGATTTTCGTGTGAGTTGTGTGTATATTATGTGTATGAGCTAGGGGCCTCATGTCTTGGTTAGGGGTTGTATATATAGAGAATGGCTAGGGCTTCACCTTGTCTCACAAGGAAGGGATTTTATTTTGTGTTGAGCAAGGAAAGTCAAAGATTGAGGGGGGACAAATTTGGTTTAGATTAGGAAGTCAATATCTTTAATTTGTTATAATTGATTTTAATTAGGCATGACATCTTTTTTATTTAGTATGTGATCTTGTTTAGTTACGAAGTAATCTTGTGTAATTGGCGGGTGAATATCTTAATTAAAGAATTAAAATATTTGATTGATTTTAATGTTTATTTTAATTTGGTATGTGATTTTTAGATTTGTTTTGATTTCACCATGTGTTAAATATGTGTTTTAAGTGGGCTTGGGCGTGTGGGCCAAGGCTAGCAGCAAAACCAGAATTACCGACACCGTTCGAACGCCAATTCGAACGCGACACGAACGCCCGCAATCTGTCTGACGTTCGAACGTGTTTAAGAACGCAACACGAACGAAAACAGTGAACATGTGAAACGACTCTGATAGCATACTCATCCTGAATTTCCCCTTCCGATATCCGTTTCTCGCGACTTCCGTGACTTAAAAGGTAGTGCCTCCAACTGAGACTCATCATCGGGTTTCACATGCAAAAATGCAATGTCTACAATAGGTGTGCTTTATGTCCGTGTCATGCTTTAGCATATTTGCTTTAGCATCTTATCTTTTGCTTTTGTAAAAGTAGATTCATTTGCTTTAACTTTTGCTTTATTAAAAGGAGTGGTCTTTACTTGTTCTTATCCGTTTGGTGCGGGGTACTGTCCCACCAAAGTTGCCTTATGTTTCATTTCCTCCATCTATATAAGGAGTGAGGTTTTTCATTTGTAATCAAGTTGGGTTTTTCATAAACCTTAAGTAAAATAAGAAGTTTGTTTATTCTCTCATGTTTTGCTAAGTAACTTTTAGGCTCTCTCTCAAAGCACGAGGGAGTCTTCCCTTAGCTGCTACTACTAGTCAATGAGTTTTAAGTTCACCTTTATCTATCTCTATGAGTATGTTCTTCACTCGCCACACCAGTAGATCTTGTGAATCATAAATTAGTTGGAAAAAACACATTCGATCCTTGCTTTAGGCTGTCTCCTCTGTGAGTCATGTTCACCCGAGTGTGGGCGTCGAGGTCAAGTAGTGCCGTTTAGCCCTTTAATGCGGTGATAAAGACGTAGTAGAGAGCAACCTGAGATTTAAGTACTCCCTAAATTCAAATCCAAAATTTCAAGGTGAAATCCTTAATCCTACACTAACTTAAATTCGAACGTTAATAACAGATGAAAAAAATAAAATCACTATTGCCAAAAGTTATAGATGCCACTTACTTAGATTCGAACGCAACGTCACAGACGTGCGTCTTTAATTGAGGAAGAGATAATATATACAATTAAACACTATAAATATGTCGGCCATTGTTGTATCTTTAACAACTTGCCTTTCTTCATCATCGTCGTCGTCGTTGTTTTTCTCGAAATTAGGATCTGCAGCCGCTTTTAGACTTTCTTTTGCAGCAGCACCGCCGCCGCCGCCCATATTGTTTCGTAGAGGGAAGCTCACGATGGCTCATTCTGTTGCTCGTGCCACTCTTGGCCTCACTAAGCCTGTTCAAATCGACCCTCCCCAGGTCCCCTCTTTTTTCTCTTGCTTTTTATGTCTTACATGATAGTTAATGTTGGTGGGTTTGTGATTTGATCTGTTTTTATGGCTCAAAATTGTTAAATTATTTGTTTTTGTTTGTGGGATTTTTTATTTGTTTGGTTGAGTTTATATTATATGCACATATATACAGAGGGTAGCGAACTAGTGGGACAGCTTCAACACTGTTACCGAACTGTGGAGTGTGTTCAGTTGCTCACTTGACTCGATATTATTATTTTTTATATATTTGATTTGATGTGTTTGTATGATTTGGAATCCTGAATGTGTTGTGTTGACGATGTTTTGTGGACAATGTTTTGGAAGATCTCTTTTGCTGCAAAAGAGGTTGATGTGGTGGAATGGAAAGGGGATATACTTGCAGTGGGTGTCACAGAGAGAGACATGGCTAAGGATGATAACTCGAAATTCCAGAACTCAATTTTGAAAAAACTAGATGCCCAATTGGGCGGTCTTTTATCTGAAGCTTCTTCTGAGGAGGATTTCACTGGAAAAGCTGGCCAGTCAACTGTTCTTAGACTCCCTGGCATCGGCTCCAAAAGGATAGGCTTGATTGGTCTCGGCCAGTCAGCTTCAAGTACGGAGGATTTTCATAGTCTTGGTGAGTCTGTTGCAGCTGCTGCAAAGGCTGCTCAAGCCAGCAATGTTGCTGTTGTGCTTGCCTCTTCTGAGGGTCTCTCGGATGAATCAAAGCTTATTGCTGCATCGGCAGTGGCATCTGGTACTTATTTTATGAGTTCCTGATATTAAATCTGACATATGAGGTATAAGTATAATTCTATACCGAAGTGGAATTGATTTTTGTTGGAATGACTTGAATTTTGATAGGAACTGTTTTGGGGACATTTGAAGATAATCGATATAGGTCTGAGTCAAAGAAACCAGTACCACTTAAGTCTGTGGACATTATTGGACTTGGAACTGGACCTGAATTAGAAAAGAAGCTCACGTACGCTGAAGATGTTTCTTCTGCTGTGATTTTCGGGAGGGAGCTTGTGAATTCCCCTGCCAATGTGCTTACCCCTGGTTTGTTATGAGCTATATCTTTGCTTATTCTTGATTTTTTTTTTTTTTTTGCAGTTAATCAGTCCTGTTGTCAGTTGTAAATATGTGTTGTGCTTGTAATTGATCAAGTTGTATAACTGTCTTATATTGTTTATAACAGCTGGCATTTTGATGCGCCATGCGTATTTTTGCTTACAGTAGTTGGAGATAATTCTTAAAATTAATTCATATGGGTTGACTTCTATGCTGCAGCGGTACTGGCGGAAGAGGCTTCAAAGATTGCTGCCATGTACAGCGATGTTCTTTCTGCCACCATTTTGGATGAAGAGAAATGTAAAGAGTTGAAAATGGGGTCCTATCTGGGCGTTGCTGCAGCTTCTGCAAATCCTCCTCATTTCATCCATTTGTGTTACAAACCTCAAGGTGGATCTGCTAAAATCAAGTTGGCGTTGGTTGGAAAGGGATTGACCTTTGACAGGTAATCATTATGGACATAGTTTAATACAATTATTATTTATTACTTGAAATAAAAAAGAAAATGAGAAACCCTCATCATTTGGGTATCTCCCTCAAATCGTCCAAAACCAACTCTTACAAATCCCTCAAATCCTCCATGGACAAGGCCTCCAAGAAACTCGTAACCATGAAAACCGAATGCCCAGTGAAAATCTCAACCAAAAAATAAAAAAAAACCAAAAAGATCGACCGCGTCGAGACCGGCCTCAAAGAATCCAACCGCGATTTGTCCTTATTCAAGTTCAAATCCGACGTCATTGTGGCCCTTGTTCTTTTCGTTGTTTTTGGGTTGTTGAATTCTCTGTTTGAAGGGAAAGTTGTTGCGAAGTTATCCTTTAAGCCCTTTGGGATTGTGATGAAGATGAGTCAGAGGAGAGGAGTGGCTAGGGTTTTCGAATCTCTCTCATACTTTGTTCAAGATTCATGAGAGGGGCTAGGGTTTTTAATTTGTGATTTTCTTTGTGTGCGCAAAACAAAGGAACAGAGGAGTTGGGGTTTATAAAAACGACACCATTGGGATATTTTTTCAAAATCGTAAAATCGCCTCAAAACTCACGTTTTTACGATTTTGACCCCTAAAAATCGCTATTTGATACGTTTTCACCCCTATTTATGATTTTGTTGCGTTCTAACTAGATTTTAGTACCTATGATCGTAAAAACGTATGATTCTATGTTTTAAAAAGCTTTTTTAACAACCATGTATAATTGGTCCCTGCCTTTAATTTTATATGCGTTCTCTATATTTAGGTCCTTGAATATTTATCTTTTATGTTATTAGTGGTGGCTACAACATCAAGACTGGGCCTGGCTGTTCAATTGAGAACATGAAAGTTGACATGGGAGGTGCAGCTGCCGTTTTAGGTGCCGCAAAAGCCATTGGTCAAATAAAACCTCCTGGAGTAGAGGCAAGTTAATCATGAATTCAGTTTCTTTTTTCCCCTCTGTCCTTTTTTCAGTCTTCTAATAACCAAATCTAATATAATAAGTCTTTCTTGACTCTGAATGGTCTTGCATCCGCAGGTTCATTTCATTGTTGCTGCTTGCGAGAATATGATAAGTGGAACAGGTATGAGGCCTGGAGATATTATTACAGCTGCAAATGGAAAGACAATTGAGGTACATCTCTGTCATCTATGTGCACAGCCCTAGGGTTGAGAGCAAGCTCTTACAGCTATAATATATAAATCTACATGATATAATTTCTTACATTTTAAGGGAGGGTCAAATTTCTCTTAATTTGATTCTGAATAGCTTTGGTTTGTTAGTTAGTAAATTCAAAATAGATTGGACTTTTCGGTTCTCTGCTTGCTGTTTGTCAATTCACCGTCGGGAAAACTAGCAGTTCAAGATCATTCAAAAGTCAAAACCACCCTCATGGTTTTGCATGAGAAACACTCTACATTTAATGTTAAACAAATTTCTAGGAAATTTCTTTTGTTATTGTTGAAATCTTTATAATCAAGTCTTGACCAACTTCATCCAGGATGGTGAACTAAATAAATATATTGTTATCGTTATTGCAGGTCAATAACACTGATGCTGAAGGCAGACTTACACTTGCAGATGCTTTAATTTATGCTTGTAATCAGGGTGTAGACAAGGTAATGCAAATTCACGTGATTGTGATAATAAATTCTGTATTTCAGGAATCCCAAATACCACGGACCTTTTCCCTTTTTTTCTATAAATGATAAACTATTTCAGACAAATGCCCTCTAATGAGAAAAATGTTATATGTACTTATTTTTCTGTGGTATATATAATTTTTCCCTTGCTTTCAGTGGATTATCTACTGATGATGCTTGGTGTTATTGATTCTAATTGCATCCAAATCATCTACAACACTGTTATATTCTCATATGGGTTTGTTAGAATTGCTTGCATAGTATAAGGATGTCCTTGTTTCATTTTTTACTTTAGGACTGTGGTTATACTTGTATCCAAAGACGGGTTTGTTAATGTATTTATTTGATTTGTGTGAGAGTGCCGGTTACCTCATTGAATGTTTAAGAGCAAAAGAGGTTTCAACCTTTTTTTTGGGTGCTTAAATTAGCATCCTGAAATAATAGTTGCATTTTATGAAATTGAGCATCTGAAATTTACAATAAAACTGAGTTCATGGCTCATGCTCTTCTAAAATTGCTTATTGTTGTTATTTTCAAATAAGAAATTCCATCAATGCAAGGAGGAGGAAATTCCATTGTGTTGCTTTTTTCTTACCAACAGTTTGAACCTTTCTTAAATCAAAATTGGAGTTTTGCTAATAGCATGTTTACTCGTTCTGCAGGTTATTGATCTGGCCACACTAACAGGAGCCTGTATAGTTGCTCTTGGATCCTCAGTTGCAGGTTTACAAATGTTCTCCATTTAGAATTTGTTTTGGAACGAGTGTATTTCTTCTGAAATCAAGTCTCTATAGTTTCTTTCCCCTCCTTTTGGCACAGAGTATAAATGAGTTTTGAAAATGTAGGACCTTTTTCTTCTTTTCTTTTTGGGTGGTAACCCTGGGGAAGTAGAACGGGGGGAATTTATTTTGTTTGTTTGTTTGTTTTTTTAGCTTCTCATTACTTTCGAATTTATTGGATCTTTTTGTCCTTGTAAGGTGCCTTCACACCAAATGATGAGCTGGCAAATGAGGTAATGGCAGCTTCACGAGTCAGTGGGGAGAAAATTTGGAGGATGCCATTGGAGGAAAGTTATTGGGAGATGATGAAATCAGGAGTGGCTGACATGGTCAACACTGGTGGTCGTCCAGGTGGTGCCATCACTGCAGCTTTGTTCTTGAAACAGGTAATGCAATCAAGCAAATCTACCATCTCTCTTATAGCTATATATCCACACTTAACACCATGGTGCACAGAAGTACAAAGAAAACCATCTTAACGGTTCCTTTCCCTTCGTCTCACTTCCAAAAAATCGAGTCATTTGAATCAGAATCATGCTGTGGATATCTGAAATATGAGCTTTGCTTTCGCAGTTTGTCAACGAGAAGGTTCAGTGGATGCACATTGACATAGCTGGCCCTGTCTGGAGCGAGAAGAAGCGCACTGCTACAGGATTTGGCGTTTCAACGATGGTCGAGTGGGTGCTGAAGAACTCTACAGCTTAACCGTAAATGTAAGAAGAGATTCCAAGGAATAAATCTTTCTGAGTTTTTCAGGTTCTTAGGACTAGCTGTTATTTTATGTTGCAAGATTTTTTTTAAAAAAAAAACCCACAAAATTTGCACGCAGTTGCGTGACAAACACTCTTTGCCTGTGTTTTAAGGTGTGTACTTTCAGCCAGCCATGTTTGAGTTTGAGTTTGGAGCAATAACATATGAGTCCCTCTATATCAGTTAAAGCACAAGAATGGATAGCTTTTTATAAATTTTATTTTTTATTTTATGAATGTGTGTTTCTTTTCTTTCTTCTCATTTGTATAGTTGTCCATTTTGAGTTTTTATGAATTTTTATATAAATATTTATAAATTTTTTATAGAAAGAACAGATATAATTAATTTATGTGAGTTGTTATATACAAAAATTAATATGGGAGCATATCTAATGTTAGTGTCAATTCTGATGACCTTATTGGCATGATAGTTTTTTTTTTTAAATGAAATTCATTCATAAATAAAAACACTATAAATGATGTAAATATATTATCATATCAGCTTGAATACAATACTTAGTAAAATCTACGACTCAAGTCTAGTCAAGATAAAGTTAAACTCTATGCACGGGGTTTTAGCCATAATCAATCAAAATTCGAATTCACACTTAATTCTATAATAGCCCTAGAGGAATTACGGATTCAGCCTGATTTCCGAACCTCTCAACATGAATTGGTTAATACAAACTTTTAAGACTAGAAATGGAAAAATACAATACATAAAGTAAGACGTAGGGCCATTCATTACCTATAAAATAATGCCCATCTTCCTTTTTTAGATCTATCCGACGAAATCTCATAAATTGTCTGATTATTACTGCGAAATCTCATTTAACTGAATGAAAATAAGAAACCATACAAAAATAAAATACCAATATAGATCAAAATCTAATTGAACTTAACTACTCCCCAAGAGTGGAAACCCAAATCTAAGTACTGGATAACAAAAAAAGAAGCATAAAAATAAAAATAACAAAGACAAAAAATGGTCTGTATCAGAAAACAAAAGGCTGGTGGCAGATGAGTTCACCAGAGGGAAGAGTGTAGGGAAATGAAGGGAAAAGTGAAAGGAAATGAGCAGGATTAACGCAGGATTTACACATTGACTGGATTCTTTTGTGATTCCTGGTAGACCCGGCCGGCGGTTCGGTTCGGTTCGGTTCGGTTCCGAACCGGTTAATTCCGGTTCCACTTAGTGTGGAACCGGAACCGGAACCGTTCGGTTCCGGTTCCATCCTTTTTTTTTTCTTTTTTTTTTTGCTTTATTGAAAATAAAAAATTGAGATTGATAAATCAATATAATTTAAAATTATGAATTTAAATTTATTACATTACATAATTACATTAAGTTACAAATAAAATTCTTATCTAAAAAAAAAATTATAATATAAATTCAAACTGTCCGGTTGGAACCGAACAGTTCCATCGGTTCCAACCGATTCGGCTAGGGTAGGAACCTTAACCGAGTCTAATTCATGGTTTGTGTGAAGTGGCGAATGATGACATTGAAAAGAAAATTAGTAGAGTTTCGCAGGAAATTTAATGTGTTTATAAGTTACTTTATACTCTCACGGTAATACTTAAAATAAACGTTTAAACTCTCAATCAATACTCTACCTGTGCTACCTTCATTCCTAGCTCCATTAAAATCTTCCAACAAAGACTCAGCCACTTCCAAAATGCTAGAGGGAGATGAGGTAATCCCCTGAAAGAGTTCATTGTTCCTTGCATAATTCTCCTCGATTCATAGTGACCCAACACCAATCTAAAAAATCCCCAATATGTTTCCTTGGATAAGTCTTCCACTTTTCAGTTAAGAAAGACTCTATCGAAATCCATTTCGGTTCGTTTACTGTTCCACATAATATAGAACTGTAACTTTAATGTTCGGTTTAATTTGAAACCGGAATCAAATCAACTGGTTCAGTCCGATTCTACAGTTCCAAAAAAACTGAAATTGTGAACCGGACGGCTCGATCCGAAACCAAACCGAACCGAATCATTGCCCAACTCTATCTATACTTGGTTTCACTACCTTTCAATTAAGAAGAGCATGAGCTTTGGCATCTATTAGAGGTTTCCATCTTTCTGTCTTGTAATGTACTAGCCATTGGAAGGTAACCCGAGACGGCTTTCAACATGAAAATTCTGGAAGGGGCTAAAAAAAAGGTTGATAATACAAATTTTGTGTGTAATTTCTATTAAATAATTTCGAAATAAAGTCTACTTTGTCCATAACTATTAAACAAAATGATTTAATAAATAGTTCTAATTATTCAAAAGATTGAATTAATATATTTTATTACATTTTATTTTTCAAAATAGCTCCCTCTCAATTAAACTTCATCCCTCATGTCAATGTTTGTTTAAAAAAAGATTTATGAGTACACTTTTTCCCTAATAAATTTAAAGAATATTTAAGTCACTTTTTCAAAAAAAAGATTTAAATCACTTCTTATATATTTATTTTTATTATTTCATTATTAAAAATGAGAATCTGAATGCTCTATTGTATTTATAGAAACTAATTTTCGCTTGACGGATCATAATTGACTAGGCTATAAAGAGGATGAGAAAAAAAGTCTAAAATTGATAGAATCATGCCCATGAGTTTTTTATTCACTCGCATCACCATGAGAAATCAAAGCTAATATCTACTTTATAAAATAGAGATATATTGATATATCGACTAAGTGAGTTAGCACTTGTTGATATTCCATCAACACTTTTGTTAAGCATTACACACTATGGACTTTCCAGCTGCAACCTGCAAGTCAATAACTCTTTGATAGTTGATAATATTCATCTCCAAGCATTCTACACCAGACTCGAGTTTAAGCGAAACAGGTAAAACTTCCGATTGTCCCAGATTTTTACAAAAAATACATCTCTGGATTCGAACTCAAAACCCGACAAATAAATTTTAAATTATTATTTAAGTACATAAATCATGTAGCTTAAAACAAAGAGCTTTATTTTAAAGAATTATACAGAATTAATGGGTCCCATATATGTTACAATGTCACATTGTCTTCCCACTCTTTGGTGGGGGATTCTTTAATCAGCTTCAATTCTAACATGCAATTTTTTTTTCTTTTATTTATTTTTTAGTTTGTGAGATGGTATAAAATATTTTTGGCTTTTGTTATTAAATTTATATTTCTTAGGAATGAAGTCAGTGTGTATAAAATATTTTTGGTTTGTTATTATTTTTATATTAATAATGCTTATTTTTATGGTTCAATTACAAAAATGATGACAAAAGTGCTTTCTCAAAGTAGCAAGGAGATAAAATTGCTATAGTTCTTTTTTTTTTCAAAAAAGTATGATTTCTCTCAAGTAATATTTGATATTCCACCACCCAATGCTAAAATTATTATTATCAAAACAAGAATTATGGGTGTATGTGAAATAAAATAAATATGATTTGGGAATATTACGTCTCATAATACTTCAAAAATTAAGGAATGATAAATGATATAAAAAGTATGAATAATAATATTTTACTATTATATATATTAGATATTGTTCGTACCTACGACACGATGTTACATAATTTATCGCATGATCTACCACTATCATTTTCAGATAGATTTTATAATAAAATAGTTTTGTTCTTTAATTTGTTTGGTAATTTTCAGAGAGATTTTATAATGAAATGATTTTGTTCTTTGATTTGTTTGGTAACCTACAATTGTAATTTTGAGAGAGATTTTATAATAAAAAGTTTTATATCTTCCATTAGATTATAATAAAATGATCTAAGCAACCAATTAAATTACATAAATATAGGCATTTGGATACATTATATCTCTTAATCATAATCATTGATTGTCTTCTCTTTCAGCACTAAATGACACACACTATAGTGCTTTATAATATATTAGATATTGCTCATGCCTACGATACGGGGTTACAGAATTTATTGCATGATCTACCCTTGCCATTTTCAAAGAGATTCTATAATAAAAGGATTTTGTTATTTAATTTATTTGATAACCTACGATTATCATTTTCAGAAAGATTTTATAATTAAATAACTATATATATACCATTAGATTATAATGAAAGAATCTGAAGCGTCAATTAGGTGTATATATATATTCATTTGCGAGTCATAATTAATTTATTTTTATTAGAATGGAAATATTATATCATACTCAATATATTCAATTAATAAATATAAAAAATTATCCACTTATAAGCGAAATTGTTATACCCATTAGTGAGAGATAATTACCATCATGTACTTACTGACCCCCCACGATCTTCTGAACCATCATCATACATTTTTAAAAAAAAAAATGTTGCCGTTGTTAAAAAATCATTATTTCGACTGAAACCATTAAAATCAGTTTATTTAAGAAACTATAGGTTTTAAATTTTAAATATTATAACAGTTAAAATATTAATTTTGTAAACCAACTTTTAATGTAAATTGTAAATTTAAAAGAAGTGACATTAAAAATGGAACAAAAATTACTTAATTATTTTAAACAATTTATTTAATTTGATAGCTATTGTCAATTTCTTGTGGACAAAGTGTCGTTTCTGTGGACTTGGGTATGATTTTACTAAAGTTCTGGACTTAGATGTTATTTTATAATTCATAAAATAATAATAAAAAAAAATTGGTACGGACGAAGCATTTTTTATTTAATTTTTCTTCATCATCTCCATCGAGACTCTCTCCATAGAATTAAAAGGGAAGTGGTGGGTGTTCGGATCTGGATCCATTTGAAGCCATGGCGGGTCCGAAACGACATGTCGCATGGATCATCTCTGTGGTTGTTCTTCTCTTGGTTCATTATTCTCATTGCTTCTACCTCCCTGGTGTCGCTCCTCAAGATTTCCACCAGGTCAGTTCTTAAACGACATGTCGTATGGATCCTGGGTTCATATGAGTTATGGGTTTTGCTTAGATCTATCGTATATGAAAAGATGCGATTTTTTTATATATATTTTTAAGCTTAAAGTAGGAAAATCAATCAAAATATGGGTACCCTTTTCACTGTATTGACTTTAATTTAGCATGGATAGTGGGTTGATTATCATACTTTGTTATTCAAGTTTCTATTTTTAATGTTAGTTGTTAGACTTTTGCAATATGAAGGTCAATTTTTTTTTAAATGACTTTGGTGGCTAGAAACAATTATGGATGAAGTTATGTCATAACTTTGAATTTGCAGTTGAGCTTTCAATCTGAAGGGATTATCATGAGTCCCTTGGATCTGTCACATTAAGTATTTTATGGATATCTGTTTTGGAGACACTGTAATCTCGAGTAGTCTAGGCACTTGACTGCTTTGAATCTGCTAATCAGGTGGGCTGGTACCGGATCTATTGTAAAACAACGGGCTAAATTCTGTCTGAATGGGAATTGCTTGCGATTCTACTTTTTTAAATTTGTATTTTAGAAGTAAATGGTCCATATAGAGTTATAGATCTGCCTGAACTTGAACCTGGGTAAGTTTCGCATATTAGGCACACTTACCATCCTCACACTCGTATACAGTTATGCCAAATTGCTTAGCACTTTAAGGGCGTTATTGTACTCCTCTTGTACCGTTGTACGTGTAACGTGTAATATGGTTACTCCCCTTGCTACTTGCTCATGTTACCTTGCTTGTATCCACATTGGATTAGTGTCTGTAAATGGTGCATATTGTATATGTGAAAAACATTGAACCTTTCCATTATGTCATGTACATAGTTCTTGTCTGACCTTATACTGGGTACTTTCTGATGACGTGAAGTCATTTTGTGGATTTTAAAATTTGTGCACTGATGCAGGGGGATGAGTTGAAAGTGAAAGTGAACAAACTGACCTCCACAAAAACACAACTTCCATACTCCTACTATTCCCTCCCTTATTGTCAACCAGAGCGTATAGTTGACAGTGCAGAGAATCTTGGGGAAGTTCTTCGTGGCGATCGAATTGAAAACTCTCCTTATGTGGTAAGTTATGTTTCTTAAGTAATTTACTCATTGTCTCTTTATCTGTTGTTGGGTGGCTGACAAAATTTGATGATTTTTTTTTTTTTTTTTTTTTTTTTGCAGTTTAAAATGAGAGAACCACTAATGTGCAATGTTGTATGTCGTTTAACGCTTAATAAGAAAACTGCCGACGAATTCAAGGAAAAGATAAAGGACGAGTATAGGGTGAACATGTGAGAAATTTATTCAATGACTTTCGAATCTGTAATTTTATTCGTGTACAAAGTAAAATGCTACGACGTGTATGGCATAACCTTTTGATTTATGTGTATTTATGACAGGATCTTGGATAACCTTCCTCTGGTTGTTCCTTTTCGAAGACCTGATCAGGAAAATAGTGTACTGTATCAACAAGGGTTTCATGTAGGTCTCATAGGACAGTATGCTGGGGTGAGTGCCAGACCAATCTCCATCTTTTTTTAATATCCAAAACTTTGTTGAACAATTTGATTGTTTTTTATACTTCAATTGTTTTTAGAGCAAAGAAGAAAAGCATTTTATTCACAACCACTTGGCATTCACCGTTAAGTATCACAAAGATCCTCAGGCTGAAACATCAAGGATTGTAGGATTTGAGGTCAAACCATTCAGGTCATTTTTATCATTTTTCTCCCCCATATCTCCTTGTATGGATGTGTGCTAACTTCTATTGTAACAGTTTATGCATGTGTATTAATACTGACACATATTTTGATGAATGCAGTGTTAAACATGAGTATGAAGGTGATTGGAATGAGAAGACGCATTTAAAAACCTGTGATCCCCATGCAAAAAGAACAGTTACCAACTCTGAATCTCCTCAAGAAGTTGATGATAAGAAGGAAATATATTTACATATGATGTGGAGTTCCAAGTAAGGCCTTATACTCTTGGTTTAAAAAAAGGACCTGTAATTGTTGCCTTTATGGTTGTAATGACAGTGTTGTTCCTTTATAATGCTTGCCTATTGTCTTATACAGGAAAGTGATGTGAAGTGGGCATCTCGTTGGGATACCTATCTTCTGATGGCTGATGATCAGATACACTGGTTTTCAATTGTTAATTCTTTGATGATTGTTATTTTCCTCTCGGGGATGGTTGCTATGATAATGTTACGCACTCTTTACCGGGATATCTCCAAGTACAATCAATTAGAAACTCAAGAAGAAGCTCAGGAAGAGACTGGGTGGAAACTGGTCCATGGGGATGTTTTCAGGCCTCCAGTAAATTCAGATTTACTTTGTGTCTATGTTGGGACAGGTGTCCAGTTTTTTGGAATGTTTCTTGTTACCATGATCTTTGCGATTCTTGGTTTCCTCTCTCCTTCAAACCGAGGTGGGTTGATGACAGCCATGCTCCTGGTTTGGATCTTTATGGGTTTGATTGCCGGCTACGCTTCTGCTCGTCTCTATAAGATGTTCAAAGGAACAGAATGGAAGAAAGTCACTTTCCAAACAGCTTTCATGTTCCCTGGAATTTGTTTTGCCATATTCTTTGTCCTAAATGCTTTAATTTGGGGCGAGAAATCATCTGGTGCAGTGCCATTTGGAACCATGTTTGCTCTGGTCTTTTTATGGTTCGGCATCTCAGTCCCACTTGTCTTTGTGGGCAGTTATGTTGGTTTTAGAAAGCCAGCAATTGAGGATCCTGTGAAAACCAACAAGATCCCAAGGCAGGTTCCAGAGCAGCCCTGGTACATGAACCCCATCTTCTCTATCCTAATTGGAGGCATACTTCCATTTGGAGCCATATTCATTGAGCTCTTTTTCATACTCACCTCAATATGGTTGAATCAGTTCTATTACATATTTGGTTTTCTCCTACTTGTCTTCCTGATTCTCATTGTCACGTGTGCCGAGATCACAATTGTGCTCTGCTACTTCCAGTTATGCAGTGAGGATTACCTCTGGTGGTGGAGATCATACCTGACGTCAGGTTCCTCAGCACTCTATCTCTTCCTATATGCTGCTTTCTACTTCTTCACAAAGCTTAATATCACCAAGCTGGTATCAGGAATCTTGTACTTCGGGTATATGCTTATCGCCTCATATGCTTTCTTTGTGCTTACGGGTACAATTGGTTTCTATGCCTGCTTGTGGTTCACAAGGCTTATCTACTCGTCTGTAAAGATTGATTGATTGATTGATCGGTGGTTGCAATTCAGACGATGCAAAAATTATATGGGGTAGCTACTTATCTATAAACTTCTGCGGGTAACATGGACTCGATTTCATGTCTTAAATCATAGAGAGAGTGTTATTCTGAGTCTTCTTGATACAGTTTTATTTTATTCTTTAATCAGTCATGGTTCTTACCTCGTTAATTGTTCTTTCTTCACTGTTTTGTACTAGAAACATGAGAGTATTGTTACTTAAAAGTTTAAAGGCATCATCAATATTTACTCTATAAATGAAAGACAGAATTCCTGTGATGTAATTTTTTATGCTCTTGTTTGTGGTTTTCAAATCCTTTTTAAGCTTGTGTTACTCGAGGAATAACAAATCAACTTTTTTATGTTGATTTTAAACCAAACATAAAAAGTTCCTGAGTAATAGCATATTGACATTTTTATAGCAGCAATCTTCACTGAGGATTTTGACATTTTTTTTTCCAGCAAGTCTTACAACTACTGTATTACTGTAATTCCAAGATAGAATGTGCAGGAAATTCGTAATTTCGTATCATACGACGACTCCTAAGGAGCGCGTAAAATCAGAAAAGCAGCAAGTTATAGTCAGTTAAACGACTCATCATACATGGTAAATTTAATCAGCATCTTCAGCAGTAAAATCAGGTTCTGGAGGTTTCTGTAGTTTCATCAACTCCCTAGCACTCTTAGAATCCTGTTTCGATGTACACCTCGAAGAGCGTTTGCTGCAAACCTGGTAGCTAAGAAGGTGGCACCAATGCTGTATGAACCTCCACCTGTGCTTCTTTGGCCTCCGTCTGATGCTTCCTCTTCTTCCTTCCGGGTGGTCTGCTCCATTTTCTTTCTCTTGGAATAACGACGCCATGCAGCTTGTATGAAGCAAGCGGCCCAAGTTCTCCATTGCTGTGAGTAAAATCGGAAGGTGTGTTGAACTTGCCTACTGTGAAGACGCCTGAACTGACTGGCCACAAATTTTAACTCTTCTGCTATTAGGGCAAAAGCCTCGACCTCTGTCAAAGCCCTCACTGTCCTAGTCGAGGATGGAAGGTTAACACCAGATTTGGGATCCAGTGCCCAAGTTAGAAGCTCATCACCACAGAAATCCCCTTCTTTCAGAAGACTGTGGTTGAAGAAACCACTCCTCCCCCCGTCTGTCGTTATACTCTCAAGGCGGCCACGTATAATAAAAAGCATCTCATCCACTGGATCTCCTTCTCGAACTATATAAGTATGCTCTGTAAATAAACATGGCTTCAGCCGCTCACAAATGGCATCAAGTAACCTCTCGTCCATATTCTCAAATAAAGGTACCTACAAAACACCGACGAGGCAATTCATGACTTCAACTAGACAAGAACCAGTAAGACACCATTTTGATTCAAAGGCTTAATGATGACCAAAATGAGTGGAGACTTTCACAAAACATGCAATCATGTCCTGCCCAAACGTTTTGACACGGTACATCTTTTCTGCATACAGTATGATTGTCATTTGAAAACTGGTGAAAACTACTCGACCAATTAACACAACTCAATAACGCATATCTCTGTACTTCCAGTCATTCAGATATGCATAAATTGACCAAAGTACATAATAGTGGTTAGCAGAGTAATGTGTGTATGAGAACTGGTGGAGCATGTTTCAGTTGATTCATTCAAGTATTCTACAACTTACAGAGAAGAGTATAAGCAATAAGCAGGAGCATTATGATGCAAACCGATTTATGGAAAACTTTTGGTTGCCTATTGTTTTGCAAAATGAGCAATGTAAAACAGTTATAATACTACCAACTGACTTTCTATCATTTTCATTACAAGAAATAGTAGAAATAGAATGACAGAAATAGGTGGTGAGAAAATCAACGTACCCTCCTAACCAAAGCCAAGCAGAGGTGCCTCTTGATGTCTCTCCTAAGATCCTTTGGTAAGCTCTGAACCAAATTCTCTTCATCCACGCCACGTGTTGCCAACCACTTATATTGGTCATAGCGTCTAACCCGTTCCCTAAGATCTGGTGGGAGCAAGCGATGACGCATCCACTGCTCTGAGTCGCGCCTTTTGATCCTCATTTCCTCTAGCCGAATAGTCAATGATTGGAGATAGGTCTGTCACAATAGGAAAAGTAAGAATGATGTTATTATAAATTTCAAGAATGGAATAGAAGAAACCCTTAATTACAGACAAAATAGCCTGCATTCTACAAGACATGTGAATGATTATTAGATTAAAGAACAAACGACGCACTCAGAATATGAGCAAAGCAAATGATCCCGGCCAAGTTAAATTGTCTACCTGGCCTTTAAATGCACATTGAATTGGTCACTTAATATGAAGCATGCATGCATCAGCTAAACTAAGTAATGTTTAAACATTCATAAAACCCTTAATATTATTGCAGGGAAATATATTCATCTTCTAGCCTCATTCAAATATAAAGTCCTCTTAATGCAATTAATGGAATCGGTTTGTAGCCAGGGATCTTTATCACTGAATTCAGTGCCACTACTCTTAACTCATAAACATATGTAATTCACAAGAGCTTCAGCTGTTTCACATATACAATAATTTATTATGTCCAAAAACTTTACAACACTTTCAGAGACGATAAAATTAAACCAAGTGGCAGTGAAGAACTTACCTGCATATTGCCAATCAGAAGAGCAAAGAGAATGAGCCCAGAAATGGCTAATGCTATGGAAAATATGACCTCTCCAGGAAAGGTGCTAGTTTGAAGCCCCTGGCCAAGTGTACTACAGAGAAATCAAGGAAAAATAGGTACCAATTAATACTTAAATTTATGCATGATATATTCTGACTTTAGATCAAAATAGCAGAAATAGCCTACTTTGCATAACATTACTAAACTATCTCAGGTAATATGTTTACTAAAATTCTCCTAAACAAAGAACTGCAACTTTGTGACAAACTGCAAGAAAAGCAATCCTGGACAACGGTTAGTAGGTTTGTTGGTGCGTTAACACTTACATAAAATTTGAAATAGATTACGCACAGGATAAAAATGCCAGATTTGGTCATATTTAGCAGGAAAAAACAAATCATCATAATTCAGTCAAACAAAATAAAAAAACATAGGCACAATGTAGGATAGCACCAACTAGGTCTTCCAAAGGCTTTTCAGAAGAGTTGTTTTGGAGGTATGGATTAAAACAATGAAATATGAAACTTGGGTCTGATTATTGAAAACTTAATAAAGCCATAGTCATGTTGGCTTGCAATGATGCTTTGTTCAACCACCTCTATCCATTTCCACAAACAGCAGATAACCCAAATGAAAACCTCGTTTTTCAATTCATCGTATAACAATTTCATCAAGTATTGCACTACCAAAGAGAAATTTGCATCTCTCAGTCTCACCACAGTAGCAGCTTACAGGACTTTGCAAAATTAAGTTTCTCACAGCCTTGGAGAATTAATAACTTCTTCACCTACAATCACAGTGCCCAAAAATTTTCATTTTTCTTCCTACAGAGCAATTTCAGTACAATAATATCTAGGACCGGAATCCCCTAACCTCCCAAGATGGACATCACAACATGACAGTAAATTGAAACTAAATCTTCAAAGCCAAACATAGGGTGCTTGACACTTATTATTAATACATAAAAATCAAGTAGCAACATAATGGAAAAGAGTTCTATTACCTCAAATTCTGCAGCCCCCACCACAAACAGTAAAAGTATTTGGAGAAAAACTTCTTGGATGAAACTACGCCAGATGACAATGCCTGCGTGTAGATTCCAAAATCAAAGGGTGGATTATCGTCATCTGCTGAGCACTTTGATTGAAGTGTTGTATTGCTGACGACGTGCCAGGCAGCATAACCTGTCATGTCCTGATTTCCACAGTACAGGAAATCTTTATTACAGTTTGCAGTATCACTACAAGCCTTCTGCCAGCAAGTATCATTGCGTTCCAGAGCTAATAGGTACCACAATGCCCCAACTACCTGCCAAAAAAAAAATCCAAAATTACACTTAATTTTATGCCCATTCCGATAAAACAACATGTTGGCCTCGGCAAAATAGATCAAGATTGATGTTAGCAAATGGTGTAAACCAGAAAGGGGGATAGATTTAAAGAGATGGTAGAAATTCTTTTGCATGTACTAATCAGAACTCAAAATTCTACGCCTGTTATTAAAACCAAATCTAAGAGATAAAGATGGAAAGAAATTATAACGAATAATAAAGACTATACATCAAAAATCCGAAGTGGCAAGAAATATCACATCGAGCACCATCCTATTAATGAACAAGAAAGTGAGCAAAGATAAATAAACGAACAAGATTTTTCTAATCAGTCAAGGATGCCAAACTGAAAAGGGGATTTACATGACTGGCAAGCATGTATAACAGCAGGTAATATACAGCACCAGCCCAAGCAGTTTCAGCAAAGACACCTGTGGTCCTTTTCAGCTCTGAGGTTAGGGGCCAGATACGAAGCAATCTAGGGGCATACTGGAACAAAACAATGAAAAATAAAGCCTGTTTTGTAGCCAGGACATCTGAACCGTTCGATCTCAGAAGAAATCTCCAAACAACAATCTGCAATTTCACGAAAAAGAATGCCGATAAGAAAGCTATAAAAGACATTTATTGACTTCCTGCAAAATTTGCAAATCATGATACAGTAATGCCATTAAGCTAAAAGACTGTTTAGTCATCAGACTTCTGAAAGGTACATATTTTGACAACGTTGATGTGAATAAACAATCCGATAATTTCAGGAAAGATTTTTGTTAATATCAAAACTATATGAAATTTTCAAGCTAGTAAAGTGGGAAAAAGAAGATTAAATAAAACATACTAGAAATTTAAAATAGTGACCCCCTAATTCACATGCAAGTCTAAAATGATAAAGCATAACATCAATCATGGATTATTCACCAAATAGATGGAGGTGTGGAAGTAGAGGAGAACATGATACTTGAAGAAAGGAAGTAATCAATTTCAAGCCATAAAAATGCCTGCATTAGATGCTTTTAGTTGCTTGTGGACGAAGAAACACAAAGCCACAACTACAACTATCCAGTATGCATAAATTTATAAATTTACAGAATTTTGGTAGAGTATTTGATAATAAAGACAGACATCTCCCCACAAATTAAAAACAAGATTATACATAACAGCAAAACATGCAATATAGATGTCTATAATGGAAATAGCTGCAGCGGAAACTAAAAGAAACTCATAACCTCCTTAAATATATTTTTAGATTAACAGTGCTGATATGATTTCATCAAGTGAACTCCCATAAACTATATAAGAAAAGAGGCAAATAAGAAAAAAATGAATTTACCACAATGTATTATAATACACTGAATTAGCTTCCATATAGATTAAAAAGAAAAATAGCAGACTGCTCATGCATGTTTGTAGATAAAGCGCTACAAAATGAAAGACGAGTAATGAAAACATAAAATAAATACAAGAAACCAATATAAAGCAAGAAATCGACGTGAATTGCATTGGGACAACAAGAAAGCAGCAACCTTCAAATTAAAAAACAGATGGGGTGATGTTTTAAACCTGTGGTAGGGGAAGCACAGATAGAAAATCGATGATGAAATACCATCGCATATATCGCTTGGCAATTTGTGCAGGATCTATCACAAGTTCACCTCGTCCAAAAACGCGAGATGATGGGGCAATAAAAGCAGTTTGAAATTGTAGAGCCATGTGCAAAAGATAGAAAGCATCAACAATTGTCCGCAATGTTGTGGCTGTAATTGCCAACTTTCGATCTATACCAAGACACTTTGATGAATCATTAATGACTGGAAGATAAAAGAACAGTGGGTCCACAGATACTGCCAGAATACATGATATTACAAATAAATTATTGCAGAACAAGAGGAATTTATCCTGAGGATCAAATATCTTCTTTTCTGACACCTTAAGATCTTCTGGAAATACTGCCCTAGAAACCCCAAATCTAAGTGATCGACCAATTGACTTAAGTCCTTCAGATCCCTTCCTAATTCCTCTCTTGGAAGAGATTGTATTGCTGGCATGTACAGTCTGACTTAATCCCTCAATGTTGAATCCACATCTTTTCACTCCTGAATCAGAGGATGATGATAATCTGGAGTCGACGTCGTCGAACCTAGAAAAGTGATAAAAAGAACCAACAAATAACAATTACATGCCTTTAAATTGAGTTCCAATTCTGAAATTGATCTAAGGATATTTAAAAGAAAAAAGAAAAAAAAGATCGGAACAGTCATGCAAAGCAAGTTTATGGTGTCGATGATTAACAATGTCCTACCTGGATGGGTAACGAATATGAGACATACTTTAGCAGGTATAAATCATAATAACATCATCAACTTCAATCCATTGTACATATGAAATGAACCTTGAAGATACTGAAAATGTACAACAAAGTGAGTTAAGAAACTAGAACTATTGTTGGTTCATTCACTGACTTCACTCCAAACTAAAGAAAGCATGAAACTAATTTAAACGAGTTTAGATGTTTAGCATCCGAGGTGATCAACAGTTCACTAATCTAGCTGACATTTAATATCCATGGTTCTTCCACAAACCCTGTAAAACAGGTTTGTAATTACTGATAATCATGTTATTACTATGCCAGAGCACCCAGTAAAACAGGTTTGTAATTACTGATAATCATGTTATTACTATGTCAGAGAACCTTAATTCATGACTAAGAAACATCAAACATCTGAATAAAATTTAACTTTCTTGTCCTTCATGAACACCCAAGGCCGAATCTAGATGGTACCTGACAAACTTCTCTCGATGACCATCCATATAATGTGATTTGTAACCACAATCAAACATTCTTTACAGTTGAACACATAAATACTCCTGCGAAGTGCAAACCAACAAACGAATTTGTTAAAACAAATATAAATTGACAACAAATGGCATCATCTTCATGGCACAGCATGTGAGCCACTTAAACAAGGTTACCACTCAAACCCAACCTCATCCAAAATTTTCTGTTACACTCTCAAAATTTGAACAACCTCTTAGATAGGGTAGATCCCCAAAATACTCATAACCTGATCTTAATCTTATTGCTATTAATCTTTCGGCTGCTAAAACATTGGCAACAATTTCAATGCTTTCTCCACGGTCACTCGCTTCTCTCCACCACTACGAACACTAAATTTCACAAATGCAAAAAGGCAAAAAAAAAAAAAAAAAATCCAAAATTAAACTCATAATAAAGCCAGTTCACTGAATAGGTTAAAATCACACTCGTTTAGAACTCAAATAACGAAATTATACTAAAATCTACACAAAATTCAGCTTTCATGCAACGAAACTACAGTAAATTTAACACCTGCAATAGAACAATTTATAACATAATAATAATTGATCGTAATGAAATCGGAGACAAGAATCACAAAATCAAAAGAAAGAGAAACTTACAGGGAAAAAAGAAATTGCCTTTTTTTTTTAATCAGTTCATTACACAAATCTTAAGTCGAAAATTTCTTTTACGAAAATGGACGCGGAAAGAAAATGAAAAACTAGTTGTGTAATGACGATTTGACCCCCCGCGTTTTGCACAGTTGGCGGCTTTTTATTATTTACGGTCCGGCCCGAATGATCATCCGTTTAGAATTGTAATTTGCTTAATTTCTTCATAATTTTATTTTTTTTTTTTAGTGATTTCATATTTTTATAATTTATAATTTTAATATTAATAATGTGATGAGCCTTGATGGCATTTTTTTTCTTTTCTAATCGCGAGGGCACAAAGCTAGCCCCGATGGAATTTACGAAGGAAAAATAAATGTTTAATTCATTATATAAATGTAAAATATCTACTAAATCAGTAAAAAAAAAAAATATTTTTGTTTAGTCTTAAATGTTTTCAAAACTATATAGTAGACCCGGCCGGACCGAACCGGCCAACCGGTTAATCCGAACCGGAACCGACAAGTTCGGTTCCGGTTCCGGTTCGGTTCGAACCCTTTTTTTCGAAAATAAATTAAAATAAATGAGATTAATTTAATAAATAAATAAAATTATTACATTAAAGAGCTTGAACTTAAATTTTTAAAAATTAAGTTGACTATGTACCCTCCAGGGGTGAGAGGAATCAAAGCTCACGTAGTTCCATTACAATTTAAGATATTTCCCCTTTGTAAATTTACAATTTTATAATTATCAATCATCATTATCAGTTGATCATTCAGCTCCGGTTCCGCTTGCACTTGTTGTTGCAGATGCATTATCGAACAAATCTTCAAAATCATCGGGGGCATCTTCTTGTTATCTCAAATCAGCTCGAGTCCAATCATCCACACAAGTTGTTGCTTATAGAGTGTTTGGATGTAATGAAGATCGTTTAGCTTCCAATATATTGTCTCCCAAGTTGAAGGTTTGCTCAACCGCAACGGTGGAAATAGGTGCTGTCAATATCTCTTTAGCAATAATTGATAAAACATTATATATATATATATTTTGATGTCGGTTCCACCAATCAAGGATTTTAAAATTTTTACTAACTAAACTTTCAGTAGGAAACTCGAATTTGTAGATAAATAATTATCTAATTCGGGGTTATTGGTTGTCGTATCCCTATCTTTTTTATTTCGTTGCAATAACCAACGATCCCATGCGCTAAGTCTTGTTTGAATTACCGGTTCGCTACTACTAGATTCACCTAATGTTCCTAAGTTATATCTTACAATATAATCATTAAATAACTCAATTAAATCATTTCTTAATTTCATCATTAATCTTGTAATATCAATTTCATCTAATATTCCTAAATAACCATAGTAAGCTTGTTAAAACATCATTCAAACCTTCTAATTTAAATGTAGGATCAAAAACAGCAGCAATAATATAAAGTAAAAGAATTTCTCTAAAATAATTCAATCATTTTACATTCATAAAGTAATGGCTTCTAACAAAACAATATCATTAGGATCGCTACTTTCACCACATGTACCTCTACTAGATGATGCGTACCTGGCCATTTGAGTTTGCGTCGTATCAATTCCAAGTTCAACTGGATGATGTCTTTCCAGGTGCTTAATCATATTGCCGTATCCACCAGAAAATTTTTAGGAAACCCCACAATAGTTGCAAATCGCTCTTGAACTGTCATCGTTTAATTTTTCTAAATGAAAATGAATTTTGAAAACATCCGAGGAACGAGCCTTAACTTCTCTTCTCCGTGATTGTGCACCGACACTAGGGCCGCTCTCTTGGGTTGGCATATTTGATATGATGTTCTCAGATGAGCTTGTCATTTTTCATTTAAGAAATAAGTAAGAAAAATAAGAAAATTGACTAATTGCAAATGATAATAACTATTTGAATTGAGATTGAGAATAAGAGAATTGTAGGAATTGAGAGGTTGAGAATTTAGTGTGTTGAAATAATGAAAATAAATCATATTTACAGAGTTTTAGAATTTTTTGATACCAAAAATGCCCCTAAATATAACTGTTTTATTACCGTTATCAGGGATATATTAGAAATTTATAAATTTTATTTTTTTATGCCTTAACGACATTTTTTTTATATCGGCTCTCTGCCCTCCTCCAACGGCTAGTAGCCGTTGGGGTTAGGGTTCTTGTTGGAGTTGGGGTCGAACCCCAACCGAACCGGTCGGCCACGATTCCGGTTTCGGAACCGGAACCTCCGGTTCCAACCGGTTCGGTTTTGATTCCGAACCGGAACCGTGGCCCGATCTACTATATAATGTTGGTTTCTATTAGACCCGGCCAACAGTTCGGTTCGGTTCGGTTCTTAAACGAAATCAAAATCAAACAGTTTCCGGTTCCACACTCTTGTAGAATCGAGAACCCGAACCGAACCGGATGGTTCCGGTTATTTTAAAAAAAAATTAATAATGATTTTTTTCAAATAATAAAAATGAGATTAAAAAATTTATTTAAAATCATGAATTTAAATTAAATTAAATTAAATTAAATTAAAAATAAAATTAAAGAGCTTGAACTTAAATTTTTATAAACTTAAGTTACTTACGTAACATTTAGGGATGAGAGGAATCAAAGTTCACATAGTTCAATTACATTTTAAAGATAATTCTCCATTACAATTATTTACTCATTAATCATCATCATTATCAGTGTTTGTTGATCTTTTAGCTCATGTTCCGCTTGCACTTGCAGATGCATTGTCGAGCAAGTCTTCAAAGTCATCGGGGCATCTTCTTGTTGCCTCAGATCAGCTCGGGTCCAATCATCCACACATGATGTTGCTTTTAAGTGCTTGGATGTAATGAAAACATGTTTCGCTTCCAAAATATTGTCTCCTAAACTGAAGGTTTGTTCAACCGCAACGGTGGAAACATGTGATGTCAGTACCTCTTTAAGAATAATTAATAAAACAAAATAGACATTTTGATGTAGGTGCTAGTATTGTAATCAAGATTGGATCTTTGAGTCAAGCTTGCTAATCCTTAGAAGTTCTTTAAACATTTCAACAAAGAGAAGTAAATTTGATTTTTGAATCAACCTTGCTATGTAAATTTGATATTCTCTAAAAGCTATATTTTTCATTAATGAGTCATATAGTGTTGAATTATATATTATATACATAATGTTGAAATTAAGCTAATTAATTGTGTTAGGATGCTTTGGAAGTATAAACACAATATGCTTATAATTGGGTCAAAATATTTATGTTAGACATAAACATAAAATTAGAGTTTGGAACTCTAGATTAAATATGAAAGTTATGGCTACCATTCTATAATCACTTGACCACCTTTGGGTGACCTAGATTTGTTCACGAGATATTTTTTATTGGGATTCTAATTTGGTTTGTGTATTGGATTCAAAAATTTACGCAAGTGCATATTTAGAATAAATTTATATTTTTGAAAAAATATTTGATATTTTGAAAATTTTGAATTTTGTTATATAACATGTGTTGATGTTGATTTTGATGTTAAAAATTAATTTTGGGTGTTTATGGAGAGTTGAAAGCAATTATGATAATATATCATAATTCCTCCAGCTCTCTAGAAAGAGAGCTGAAGGAAAGGCAATTAACAGTAAAAAATAATGTCAGTCTGTGCGCGCGCGCGTATGCACTGCGCGCACTGAATTTGTTTTCGCTCGTTCTTGAGCTTCCGGACTCCGATTTAGTTCCGATTTTTTCCTATACACTCGTAATGGAATATAATATTTCATTAAATTATTTAAAATTACACTCATACTTGATATCCACGGGTTATACCTATTTCCGCTGTACGGGGCACCGATCCGACCCTATGGGTTCCACACCTGCCCCAACAGTAGGTTCCATCAATCAAGTACTCGAAAATTTTTACGCACTAAACTTTCAGCATGAAACTCGAAATTGGTAGATAAATAATTATCTAATTTGAGGTTGTTAGTCATGTTATCCTATGTTTTTTTATTTCAGTGTAGTTACCAACGATCACCTACGCTAAGTCTTGAATGTATTACGGGTTCACTACTAGATTATCCTAATGATTTCAAGTTATATCTACTAACATAATCATTAAATTAATCTATTAAATTAATTTTTATTTTATCTATTATTTTTGCAATATTAATTTCATCAGCTATTCATAAATATGTATAGTAAGTTTTTTTAGGATAAGAACTTATGGTAATAAAATAAAGTAATTGAATGTCTTTAAAATAAATCAACTATTTTCGCTTCATAACAACAATAACTTCAATTAAAACAATATCATTAGGATCAGAACTTTCAGCATGCTCAAATATAATAACTTTCAGCAAGAAATAAATTTATTGTAGGATAATAAACTCCCCTAAAAATATTTGTAGCATCATTAAAAACTTTTAAGTTTTTTCACAAATATCTCATTGACTAGGCAAAAGTATGATATGTTGAACATGCTAGGAAAAAAATTACATAATACATCTTTATATTGGAAAGTTTGACTTAAAAAGAAAATAACATGAATTCCAACGTGTTGAAATATCTCGTGAAAATTTTATCGATTTAACACCATTTAATTTACAAAACTTGATCCATTATCTCCTAACTTGAGAATATGACCAAATACAATTAAGTGCAATCTTAATATGATCAATGTAAGGTTCTAAATAACCCAGATCATCTTGAACACATAAATTAAAGACATGGCATGTGGAACGAATATGAACAAATCGACCCCCCAAATTTGGTTGACATATTTCTTTTAAATCTCTAATTGATGTAGTATTTGCAGATGCATTTTCAAAACCAAATGTTAAAATTTTACCTAATAAATCATATTATCAAAAATTACTTTAATTATTTTATAAATATTTTGTTCAGAATGTTGCTCATCAAAAACTATAAATGCAATAAGTCATTTTTGCATGTTCCATGATGCATCAATCCAATGACAAATCACACTCATGTATGAGTGTGTTTGCCAATGATCACTCTAAATATCAGAACAAATAAAAAGACGATATTTAATATCTTTAAATATTACATTTAAAATAATTTTACTATTTTTGTATAATTTAAAATTTTGATGTTTTGTTGTATTTCCAGTCATTTTACAGGCAGCATGATTTAAAGCATTTCGAACGTAATTAATAAAAGTAAATTTTCACCAAAACTTAAAGAAATATGTGTCATAAAAGTAAATTTAGCAAATTCTTCTCTATTTTTAGCATCAGAATATTTAAACAAATCTAAAGAACCCGTACCTCTATTAGATGGTGTACCTGTCCATTTGAGTTTGCGTTGTATCAAGTCCAATTTCAGCGGCATGATGTCTATCCAAGTGCTTGTTCATATTGTCATAACCGCCAGTAAATTTGTAAGATACACTACAATAGTTGCATATTGATGTTGGACCTTCATTTTCAGTCTCGATTAAATGAAAATGAATTTTGAAAATATCGGAGGATCGAGCCTTAACTTCTCTTCTCAATGTACTGATACTTTGGCCGCTCTCTTGGGTTGACACATTAAACATGATATTCTCAGATAAGTTTGTCATTTTTTGTTAATGTTGAAGAATGAGAGATTTGAGAATGAGAAATTGAAGATGAGAAATTTGAGAATGAGTGAATTAAAAAATTTGAGAGAATTAAGAATTTGTGTGTTGAAAAAATGAAGAATGGCTTATATTTATATATTTTTGGAATATTTTATGATACATAAAATGCCCCTAAAATTAGTTGTTTTATTAATGTTCTTAAAGATAATTTAGTAATTACATTTAAAAAAATTAAATTTTTTTATTTTTATTTTTAGGGCCAGGGAGCCAAACCACATGCTAGCTTTTGGGCTTCAACGATTCCAGTTGGAACCGGACGATTCGGCTAGGGACGAACCCTAACTGAACCGAACAAATCTGGTTCCGGAACTGAAACCGGTTGGAATCGTAATCGGCTGGTTCCAATCAGTTCAATTCCGATTTGGTTTTGATTCCGAACCGGAACCGTGGCCGGGTTTAGTTTCTACAAATTCCCATCTATAACATGAACCTCAATCAATTTTTTTTTTCTTTTTGTTGAAAATGTTATAAATCTCGCCGTCAAATTACCTGATCTAGACTTAAACGAAATATGTAAAATCTCCGACAATCTCAAACTATTATAAAAAATACACATAATCCAAGACCTGCCAAGTAACTTCTAACATAAAACCCCAAGTCTTTTGAAGACGTTGATATGCTCAAACAAGAGTGTAAACTAAGCCAACCGTGTTATTTATTTAAAAAAAAAAAAAAAAAAAAGAATTTGTCAAGTCAAAAATCCTTCATTTTCGTGGCTGCCAAAAAAAGGAGGAAAAAAAAACGATTTGAAGTTGATGTGTATGTCAGTATGTGCATGATTTCTTTTATATATTTTAGTAAAACATGATTTGAAGTTTAAAGATATCCACAAATTAACTTAAAATTAATACTAATCAACCTATTAAATTGTGGTCTGCCACCCATTAGATTGAGCAATTAAGCTTTGAGACATCAGATGAAGGCTAGATTACAAAAGTAACAAGGTCATACCAACAAATAGTTGAAGAACAATTTAGCAAATAATTGGGTTGAAAAATAATAATAACTAATAAAAATATATAATAAAATGAATCTTAAAAGAATAAGCGAATCAATGAGTTTGAATCGAATTGATCCATTTATTAAACGAATTCATTTTTTCAAACTCATATTCACTTTAAAATGAATCGAATCGAACGAATAAACGAAGATTCAGAAGCACAGAGAAATTTCCTAGCTAAGGTCAAAGATGGGCTTCAACTCACGTTCTCAATGTATGAATTTTGCTTATTGGGCCAGGTTGCTAGCCCAACAATAAAAATGTATCCAAAACATTTATCTTGTGTTCTTTGGATCAACAACATAGGCATTACGATAGAAACTAAATGAATAAATCATGAACTTCCCTAAATTCATCTAATGTTATATATGTGCACATTTTATTTCCAACCTAAATGTTAACGATTCAGTGTATGTTCATAACTATTATGCTTTTTGTTACGATTTCTTTATTTATTTTATTTTATTGGTATTTATCTTCTAGATTATATTTATTTATATAGGTTGGTATTCATTATTTAATAATTAGATGATATTATTTAGCAAAATAATAGACTTGTTATCCATAATTTTTAGTTATCCTCTCATCATTTTTTTTTTTTTTTTTTGGAAACGATGGAAACCCCGCCACCAAACCACCTATTCTGGGCTGCGGCTCAGGTAAAACCACCGGCTGTCTCAGACTCTTATAAGAAGTGCACCATCTGGATTCGAACCCAGAACCTAAAGGTGAAATCCTGGACCCTACACCACCAAGCCACACCCCTCAGAGACTATCCTCTCATCACTATTATATGATAAAGCAAACAAGTACGATGACAATTTGATAGTTGTTTTGAGATGTCATTGGTCCCTCGAAATTCCACCAATTGAGAGGTATGAATTCCATCGAATGAAACCAGTCTAATTTATTTATTTATTTTTTTATATATTCATTTATGGATATTTGGGTCTGTAAGCTCAAATCAATTTCGGATCAGTTAAAAAGTAAGCTTGGATCAATAATTGCTAGTCACTACAAGCGAATGACAAAAAAAAGATAGTATTTTCTAATCATATTATATGGAATCGGGGACCATTCGGTTTTCCAATCAATTCTGGACCGTTCGGTCTAGTTTCGGTTCCAATTTTCGGTTCCACAAAAGCGTGGAATCAAAACCGAACCTTTTGTTTTAAGGGGAAATGAATTGTTAAGTAATCTTGCATGCATGCATGTGAACGTTTGTTATGTTGTGACTTGTGCACATCATCATAAATAGTTGCATGAAGTGATGTTGTTATGTGCAAATAGGAGTTTTATGTGTAAATTGATCGACATGATGAGAAATCCAATTAGAAGATGCACTATCAGAAAAAATGTTTAAAGATTTAGCGTCGATATGAAAATCGTCACTAAATATAATATTTAGTGTCGTAAAAAATAAACGATGCTAAAAGTAACAACATCTTGCATCAAATATATTAGTGATGCTGAATGTTAATTTTAGCGTCGCCTATGAATTTGGCGACGCTATATATAATATATTTAGCGTCAACTTTTTTAGGCAATGTTAAAATACCTGTAATAATAATAATTATTATTATTAATTTAGCGTCCTCTATGAAGCTGGTAACGGTAAAATGTATACATTTAGTGTCGCCTATTTTTGGCGATGCTAAATTTATTACATTTAGCGTCACCAAAAATACAGGCGACGTTATAAAACCTGTAACAATAATAAAAATAAAAATTATTATTAATTATAAATAATTGATGCTATTTATGTGCATTACACACACATATATATTATTCTTTTCATCTTGTTATAATAACTGGTCATAGTCTAATGGTAATTATATTACACCTAACTCTTAAGGTCAAGAATTCAAGTCACATAAATTACAATATGTGGGCTTAGGCCCACCGTTGGGTGATACTAAGATATATGAGTAGGCCTCACTTATGATTGGTTAGGCGGCCCTCTATGGTGGATCCTACAATAAATTTTTTAAGGCAGTTACAAAAATTTTGATTCAAAATTTTTGCATCGATATTTTTTTGTTGACGCTAAAACCTTTCGCGACCAGTTTTTAGAATCCATTTTTTGCGTTGCGGTAATTCGATGCCAAGACTTTTAACATCGATTTTTTCCTCTTTTAGTGTCGACCTTTGACGACGCTAAAAAGCCATTTTTTTGTAGTGATGGTTACCAAGTTTCCTATTATCATTTTAAGTAATTAATTTAGCTATTATCCTTTTAATTATGTTAGATAATTATTAGAGTTATTGATGATAAGTTACTAGATGTGCTTGTTATCCCATGACTACACTATTATATTGCATTTGGTTAATTAATAAACAAGTTGAGAAATTAAGGTTTCAATTTTGTTATTTTTGGGAGGCACATGATATCTCGAATTATCCTAAAAGAAGTTAGTATCTGTTGACAACCTAAAATTATAAAGATTAAATGACGTCAGAAGAAACATCGGAGGTGACTTCGCTCGACCAGGTTATAGACGAATCTAGTCCTTAATGAAAGAGTTAGGTCGCCCAATCGACCTATCAAATCGTCTAATCGGCTAGACATCCAAATCATCTAACCAGTCAGGAAACAATAGAATCATGGAGTAGTTACGTAAACGTGATCTAATGACTGAAGAAATTGAGATACGTTTCTAGCAATTATCATAAGGAATAAACCTACATGAAGCACGATCGTAGTAGTTATCATTGGTGACAAGTCATAATGAGGAACACGACCTAACAATTACCAGAGGTTGCCAGGTTGGAGGCACGACTGAAGCAATTGTCACAGTTAGCAGACAAAGAAATAAGAAGTTTCAAAACATGAGATTCAACCGCTCAAACAGTTTCCAGAAAATTATTTGCACCATTATATAAGCTCAAAGTCAAATCTGAAGAAAGGATCATAAAAAAAATCAAAAGACTTTTATGAACATATGTAATTTTCCTTTCTAGATTAATTAATCAGGTTTGTGTGCTTGCGCTCCTGAGATTTGAATCTTACACGCTCTCTTTTTGCAGACCAAAAAATTCCGCAGTCAATCGTATCTCTCAAAATATTATATAGCCCTAAAATTAAACACCTAACATAGTATATGATATATCCCAACATTTTGAGTTACAAATCATCTTATAAACTTAATTATTATTCTATTCTCTCATCTAATAGATGAATTCCATGTAGCAATTGAGATACTAGTTAGGACACTTTTTGGGACATATATAATTATTATTCTGATAAGATTTTGGATGTTAAGCTAATAGAAATGTAAGCTCTTGTTCAAAGTTTATCCGTGATTGAGGTGATTCCATTAAAAAAATATGTATATATTGCAGTTAATAATTAGCAGACTAGAAAGAATTAGTGTAATAATTTGGCAAACAAAATCTCGAAAATCATGGAGATCGAGATCTAATCAAAATCTAATTAATAATTAAGACTGAACTGAAATAGTTTACAAATGCAAGCAACCACAAGATATATAATTAGGTTTTGACTGGCTGAGTTGCGGTTGAACTTTGAAGAATAAATTATTAACTTTCGATCTTGTTGTCAGTGTGCATGTGGGTTTCAAGAAGATTGGGACATCATCAATTACTGTTTTGAGTGTAATTTAATGAAGATTTAGGTCATATATTGGCCCATTTATGGGGTCTATATTAAGAGTTAAACCCAAGATTTTATGATTACTGGAAGGTAATACAAATTATTAAATTTTAAAACCTTTTTGACTGCGGTTAAGCTTGTAGTAGTCCAACGGTTGTTGAGGGCATGATGGTATCACGTAGACCCGGCTAAGGTTCCGGTTTGGAATCGGAACCGAACCGAACCGGAACTTAACCGGTTCAGTTAGGGTTCCTACCCTATCCGAACCGGTTGGAATCATTGGAACCGTTCGGTTCCAACGGTTCCAACCGGAACCGGAACCTTCCGGTTGGAACCGGTTTGAATTTATATTATTATTATTTATTTTAGATAAGAATTTTATTTGTAATTTAATGTAATTATGTAATGTAATAAATTTAAATTCATAATTTTAAATTATATTGATTTTTCAATCTCAATTTTTTATTTTCAATAAAGTAAAAAAAAAAAAAAAACCAGATGGAACCGGAACCGAACGGTTCGGTTCCGGTTCGGAACCGAACCGAACCGCCGGCCTGGTCTAGTATCACGTATCCATGCTCAACTCGGTTTTAAGTGCATGGTGAAATCTGTGTGAGCTCGATCGGACACAAACTCGCTTATTAAGTCTACTAGAGCTCTGTACTGGTGTCGATTGGTGTCACATTGATTTGGGCGCATAAAAGTACATATTCAAATATAATCAAGATTTATTTATCATTAGCCGAAGATTAATTAATTATGATAATGACAATATATATACTACTTCTCATTAAAAAAATTCAAGTTAATCATTAATCTAGAAGAGGATTTGGTATTAAAGTAGTTTTAACCACTTCCATAGACAATCATAATGGGATGTTATAGAAGATGTAACCATATTTTTTTGAAGGTTGATCAACCCCTCAACTCCTACTAGTTGGTAAATAAATAGACATGCAGATCATCTTCCTCTTTATATATATATATATATAAATTATATGTTCAAGTTGGTTCCAATATCCATTTGACTATAATCTCACCATTAAAAAAAGTTTATATTTGCTTTACATTAATTTTTTTTTTATCATTCACAATGAACCAACCTTCTCTTTTGAGTATGTGATTGATAGTTAATAAAAGAATAAATATTTGTCACGTATGAGTGATTAATAATATAATCGTTTTAATTTTTTTTCAAAGTTATAAACTAGTTAAGACTCTCGTCAAGAGAGAATTCTGATTGTTAAGTCAGAGAGTGCGTTTCTTGTAAGAGTCTGGGATAGTCAGTGGTTTTATCCATTCCACTTAAACACGGAATGAGTAATTTGACGGTGAAGTTTCCAATGTTTCTAAAAAAAAAAACTCAGTGACCATTTCTAGAGAACTATCAAGTAGCGTTTTTTTTTGCCTCTAAAAAAATTAACAAGCCCCCCATATATATGTATATATTTAGCAAAAAAAAAAAAAAGTTACAAGGACGCATTGTTCATATTTTCTTTTTAAATTCACACACACTCGTGAATTTTTGTGAAGATTCGAACTCATATCTTTAAATTTACAATAATGACCACATATTGTTAGTATTGTGTATATGAGCATCTCTATGGTTCAGGGGGCTTACCATCTCCATTTTTTTTTTTTTTGGTCTCATGCAACATTAAAAGAATGAAATTAAGTTGCAGGCAAACTGGGGATGGAAGTCACAGCCCCACTTCCATTAAATCTTTGAAAACACAGTTTCTTTTTTGCTTCCTTTCACATAAATGGAGGACCACATCCATGATCTTATCTTGAGTAGAATTGAAGCAAATATTAATATGGCTTTAATTTGAAAAGCTACATAGCTAGCTACTTAATTAATCAAGCTTTTAACCAACGAGTTTTATATTAGAATTAGTTTAGAGTCCGTGCGATATGCGGGTTTATTTTGATTTTACCTGATTGATGGTAGATTTCTGGTTCTTGACTTCACTTGAATAAAGTGCTTCAGAAGCAGATCACATCGAGAAAATATTATAAACAAAAATATTATACACACATACTGGACAAACAAATATTCTAAAAAACTAAGAATAAGTGCACCTGAAAAATTTGATTATTTGCAGAAATTTTAATGAGTGTTTTAATGGTCTTACTCTAACATTCTATAACGGTTGACTTGCTTGTCCAAGTGTAGTGAGGCTTATACATTCCCATGAAAAGGCTTGAAATTTTCCTATTTTCTCAACTTATCATAAGAGTCTCACTAGCTGGCCTATTGCTTGATTTATAGTTGTCAAAGCTTTAACTTTGAAAATGATTTCGTTATCATGTCTTGCATCATCTACAGTCTATAATACCAAATAAGTAGCACGTATTATCATCTTGACATGGAAATGCTTTAACCCAAATTTATACCTGGAAGATAACAAGCAAAAATAAAATTGAATGCATCAATGCATCATGCTAATAAAGACACTCATATAATTTACTCTGAGTAATGTATTAACTATAAGAAAATGGTTTTCTAGCGTTGTCAAAGGTCGGCGTTAAAAGAGAAAAAAATCGACACTAAAAGTTTTGGCGTCGAAATATGAGATGTAGAAAATAGACGTTAAAAATTGGTCGCAGAAAGATTTTAGCGTCGATAACAAAAACGTCGACGTTAAATGTTGACATTTAGCGTCCCCAACTCAGCGACGCTAAATCTATTGAAAGTTATTAAAAAAATATTATTAAAAAATATTTAATTATCAATAATTACATTTAGCGTCGAATAAGTTTAGGCGACGTTAAATCTTTGAAACGAAAATTATACATATGTCTCTAAAAAAAAATATTGTAGGACCTACCATAAATCCCACCTAACCAACCATGGGTATGGCTCCAAACCTAGACCCTAGTATCACTGAGCGGTGGGCCAAAGCCCACATAATAATCCACATTTATAATTTTACAAATTATTACAATTGGTGTGACTTAAACTCTTAACTTTAAGAGTTGAAGGTGTAGCATAATTACCACTAGGCTATGATCAGTTTATGGTAAGATGTAAAGAATAATATATATGTGTGCGTGTAATGCACATATATATCATTAATCATTAATTATTTATAATAATAATTATTATTATTATTATTATCATTATTATTATAGGTTTTTTAGCGTCGCCTAATAAATTTAGCATCGTAAAAAATAGGCGAATTATTAATAATAATAATAACAACAACAACAACAATAACATGTATTTTAACGTCAACTAAAATAATCGACTCTAAAACTAACATACAACGTCGTTAATAAATTCGACACAAGATGTTGTTACTTTTAGTGTCGTTTGTTTTTGGATACGTTGTTATTATAAACATGCACAATTTTTTTTAAAATATTAAGCATATTAAATTTAGTTCAATGTATATATATTTTTAATTATAGTATTTGCTTAAAATTAGTTTATGCACATGTATAATTTTTTTTTAAATCTTGAGCTTATTAAATTATATTCATATTTATTTAGTTCAATATATGTTTTTAAATACAATGATCATTAAATAAATTTCATATTTATTTAGTTTAATGTATCTTTTTAAATATAAGGAGCATTAATTAAATTTTGGTCAACCAATTAGAGTTCAATATTTCATTGAATTAAAGAGGGAGCTCTATTTGGTTTTATTTCACAATAATATAGTATATAGATATAAATATAGATATATAGATAGACAGATATAGATTGACTTTGGCTTCTTGATTATTATTCTACTTTCCTGATATTTATTTGAAGTCAATCAAAAGCCAGCCTTGAATAAGTTTATTGAAAGTGCTTTAAATATATATATTTGGAATTATTGGAAATCACGTCGTCAAACCACTATTTTCGAGCTTAAACGGAATAGGTAAAACCTCTGGCTGTCTCAGGTTATTACAAGAAACGCACTCCATGTATTCGAATTCAGGACCTCAAGGTGAAATCATGAACTTTATACCACCAAATCACGCTATTTGATGACAAAAAGTGCTTTAAATATAGATACTACTAAAATCATTTTCAAAAACATAAAATACTTTCTTTATGAAAGGCTCTTAACGTTTTTTTTCATGTGCTTTTTATTGAAAAATATCTGGAGAGCTCATGGTCAAGAATACACATCATGGTAATATAGGTTATAAGCATTAATAAAACAAAAGTTTAAATAGACACACTTTTAAATGATGGATGCTATTTTTGTTTACCTATCTTAATCAAACACATATAATTTGGTAAGAGTTGTCATGATTGGTCAATGAAGTTTTCGTCCTAACTTATTAGATATTATCCGTTTTCATAATATAGAGTTGTTCAATTCCGATACTTTGATCCCTTATGATTTTATTTTAATATAAGATCAAGTCCATCTAAATAATCTCGTCGAGATTCTCAATATTTATAAGGACCTAACTATCATCCCTCGCAACTGATCATGTGGAATATTACAAAAATTATTTCTCTTAATTCATATTTTCCTGAGAGCAGGCTTTGTATGAGACAATAATCTAACTATACATACATACATACATACATAAGCTAGCTTAGTTATTGCATAGCTTGAGAGAGAGAGAGAGAGAGAGAGAGCTGGCCTTGTGGATGCATTAAATTGTGAAGGAGCTTCTGGGTTTGACCAAGTTGATTTTGGATCCAGATTTCACTTTTGCCTTGTCATATTCATATAGGATCAATCAAGTACAAAAGAGAATAAGGTCCACAAACCTAAGCTAAGCTAAGCTAGCTTCCTGCTTCAGCTCATCAACTTGGTGCCTCTATTTAAATTGCAGCAGCAGCAACAAGACTTTCAAAACCCCCCCACCCCACCATCAATATTAAATATTCTCAACCAATTTCCTTCATTTTTGCCTTCCCTGGTGTGCCATGAGAGAAATGAAGTCCCTTATTAGGCTACTTGGCTTCTCATTTTCTTTTCTTATATATTATTTCTTCTCTGCCACCAAAAATGTTCAAGCTGCTTCAGCAAAAGAACAAGAACTAGATCGAATCTCAGCTCTTCCAGGGCAACCAGCAGTCACATTCTCACAATTCTCAGGCTATGTAACAGTGAATGAGAATCATGGCAGAGCTCTCTTTTACTTCCTCACTGAAGCTGCTGCCTCATCTCCTCAAACCAAACCTCTTCTTCTTTGGCTCAATGGAGGTCAGTTTTATTTATTCAGTTTTTTTTTTTTCCTTTTTTTTTCAGCTTATAACTCATTCATTCATTCATTCACCTTCTTGTTGCTTCATAAAATGCAATTAATGAATTGTACTGCCTATTACTAATGAATTGTGATAAATATTTTTATAATTTTTTATCGCCCGTTAAAATTCAATTACATATAAATTATTACTTCCGATCATAATTCATAGAAAGCTCAGCGAAACTCTTCGCGGGGTATTGACACGTGCATGTTAGCACAACCACCCAAATAAAGGCTAAAATGAGCCGGAAGTGACCTTGGAAGCTAGGTAATTATATTGTTAGGTATTATTACACATGGGGTCCTCGTGATCTGTCTCTGTGTTTTTAGGGTTATATTCCTTCTATAACTGACCTTTAATTATTTATCATTTTGTCTTTTTGATATCCCAAAAAGCTCATCACTTGCTTTTTCTTCGTCATCACTTTCTTTGTCACTGTGTTTGTACATGAAATATATGAATGTGACAAAAATCCCAATTTCTCAGTTTTTGTTACCAACCTTGAAGGAGTAAAATCATTTAGGAGGGAGAATTTAAATTTTCAAGTTTACAAATAAGGGATTATTACAATGAATATATAGAATTTGGATCCCGAGTTACATTACGTTTTTAGGTCAGGCTAACGAGTGTCCTTAGTGCATTTATTAAGAATTCATTTTAGGAAAATTTAGACATCACTTTTATGGTATGTTTACTTAAGGATAATGAGAATAGATGATTGTGAATCATTTCCAATAAAATTGTTTACTTGCTAAAATTGAATAAAAATGGGAATGTAAATGGGAGTAGGACCCGCATATTTGAGAATGGAGAATGAGAATCTCATTCCCACCACCCGCCACAGAATGAGATTCACATTCCCATTATTAACAGGAAATTACAATATTACCATTAAGATAATTAATTAATATTAATTTATAAATAATAAGTAAAATGTATTAATAATTAATCAAAAAATATTTACTATTTTAATAAAATATTACTTTAATAAAAGAATATATAATATTTAGTAATTTAATACATTAATAATTAATTAATTAATAAAGTAATACTTAATTATACTTAATTTATAAAAAATAAATAAAATTAATAATATTTAATAATAAAATAATATTTAATATTTTAATAAAAGAATAATTAAATATTGAGTAATTTACATCCAAAAATAATAATAATTAATATATAATAAATTAATATATAATTATAACTAAGGGTATTTTGTAACTTTTTAATAATTCATTCGATTACTGGACAAAGTAAACACATCAATGGTAATATTGCTTCATTCCGATTCTGATTCCTACAATTAAGTAAACAACTTATTCTGATTCTGATTTACCATTCTCATTCCAGCTCATTCCGATTTCATTTCATTCCGATTACGAGTACATAAAACGCACTATTAGTATTTATTGAAAATACTAATGCACTCTTATTTACTGTTCAAAATATTACAATAAGCAGGCCGAGTTGATGAAATTCTTCATCAAATTTTTGTCTTCCCACAATAATAAAGATTGGTGGATATTTTTAATAAATTAAAAAATAACTTAAAGATAGTCGAAACTTATTAGAGGAAAAGAAAATTAAAATACCAACTAAACAAAAGTGACTCAACTTTCACTGTTCATATATAAAAGGGTTATTTTATTTTATTTTATTTTTTATTTTTCTCTCTATCTTTTTTCTTTTTTCTTTTTTCTTTTTTCTTTTTTTGCTTTGGTGGCCAATACGAGTCTTTGCTTGCATCAGTTGACTAGAAATGATTAAGAGCCAATAAAAAGAGGTCTCTGTCTCTGAATACTTCTTTGCTTCGAAGCACGCGCATTCAGAAGGGGAAAAAAATTGGTCATGATGAAGATGATAATGATTAATGAACAATGAAATTAAATTAACTTTTTATTTAAAAAAAATGCCCTAATGATTGAGGCAAGGAAGATTGATGGATTGGAAATTTTCATTCTGATTATAAATTTGAGATGAAAAATTATTTTAAATTTAAGTTGGATAAGAAAATCATTTCAAATTATAAACAAAATGATTGATGATCGCAAATTCCAAATAAAATTTGAAATCTTTTAAGTAAAATTCATCATGATATCGATTTTATATTTGAGATGAGAAATCGTTTAAAATTTTTTTGTGGATCCGGACGATCCGGGTCCGAGATTAAAAAATCCGGACTCGAGTCATAAAAATTAGGACTCGAGCGAATCCCGATCCGGCTAGACCGGACCTGAACTAACGAAACTGCTTCCGGATCCGGACTCGAATCCGGATCCGGATTTTGCCATCTCGGGGGGTCAGTATTTGTAATTTGTGAATTAAGAAAGAAAATAAAACATTTGTTTCTTCTGTTTTGTAATTAAGTTGGGGTTGGTGTTGTGATGTAGATAATTTTCAGTGACACCATTAATGGTTATTCATGAAAAGAATGGAAAGGATATAATGCACTCACATTCACGTAACATTAATACAATCAAAACGAGGCTGGTTTAATGAAACAGTGAATGATAGCAACCACGCAACTAGGTTAAAACACTAATACACATTGTAGCCGCAATTTTTTTTTTTGAATCGTTGAAAATTTCACTGTCAAATCTATTAGAAACTCTCTAATATTTATAGGAAATATATATGTAGGAGAGACATGTCTATTAGAAATACCTTGTGGGAAAGACACAAAGGTGAAATGACATATTTTCTAAGTTTAAATGACGCATCTCTAAGCATTTAAAAGCATTAGGAAATGATATAACCCTTAGGAGGATTACACCCTAAATCAAATGGTACTTTCAAAGACACACTTCATGCCTATAAAAGGGGACAATGGATTCATTTTCAAGGCATCCAACAAATTTCATAAGACTATCATTATTTAGAGAGTCATTTAAATAGAGAGTTTCCACCATTTTTTCTTTGATCGTGTTCTGACCGGCGTAAACACACACGTATAACGCAAGCGCACGTATCGTTCAAGTAGTATAAAAATATCGATCCCACGAGGACTTATTTCCTACTGTTGTTATTAATTGTTGAATCTATTTAATTACAATATCTAATTAAATGGATAAGAGAGAGATTGTTTGTTTGTTTGGTTGAGTGTGGCTTTGCAAATAAATAAATAAAAAGATAAAAGAAAATACTAAGGAAAATAACAAAAGACACAAAATTCTAGGGTTGTGATTTATTCCAATATCATTATAAAGATGAAGTGATTATTTTATAGTTAGGAAATACAATGATTTATTAACCTGGAACACGAAATTATGCGAAAGCATCTGTCGATGGTCAGACACAAATACCCAGTATAACCCAATTGAACCATATTCCTATGTCAACCACATTATCTGGATTCATTAAGATTAAGTTCCAATTTATGGCTACCCTCGCCCGACAGGTATATTCCTATCCTGTAAGGAAATCTATTAAAGGGTTATCTATCCTCAAGGAAGATCGTGGGCTATTGAGTCTAAGGTTTTAAACTTAAAATCTCTATGTCTAGTTCATTTTAAGTTTACCTAATCAATTTTATTAGTGATCAGTTAATAAAAAGCATTAAGATTAAGACTCAATAAATAAATCATTATATTACCCAAACTATAATCTAACCTTTATAAACCGGTGATATTGAAATTCATCACAACCTTAGAAAAACTAACACATAATTATAACTAGTAAAAACATAAAATTAAAAGACATAAAATAAAAATGCTAAAAAGTAAATTACAATAAAATAAAATGCTAAGGTAAAAAGAATTACTTTTACTACTACTAATTTAGATATCTCCCATAAAATAATATATAAACTTGTGATATTATTAACCAACCGACCCATCTGGCGGTATCCTGATTAAGTCCAATTAAGTCCAACCAGCCATATAGGCGGTAATATTTGTCCATAATCCAGCCATAAAGGCGGTACCAAAATAAATTTATCAACCGACCAATCTGGCGGTATCCTTGATTAATCAGGTTCAAACTAACAGAAAATAAATATACCAACCGACCAATATAGCGGTATTCTTTATTAAGTCAATATTTAAAAAGTTAATATATTATTTTTAAGGGAGATTAATCTAAATAGTAACAGTAAAAGAATTACCTTTCACCCTAGCTGGGAAATTACTTTCTCATGAATAGTGAAAACTGTAAAAAGTAAAAATTAAATTACTATTATTACAAATGGTAATAAAAAATAAATTACAAATTAATAAATAAAAAAAACTAAAAAAAAAATAAAAATAAAAATTCTAGAGAAGAAACTCTCTAGAGAGAGAAATCAAGAGAGAGAGAGGTGTGTGTTATTCTGAAATTTCGCCTTCTATTTATAGGCAAAAATTTCACTGTTCGGGCGTCGCGACGCCAAGGACCTCAGCGTCGCGACGCTGGATTTGTCGACGTGGCACAATGAGAAGGCGACACGTAGCAAGGCGGCTGACTGTTGAAGCGACACGTGTCAAGGCGGCTAAGACTCAATTATTGTGATGACGTCACTGATGACGTCATGCTGATGTGGCGATGACGTGGCGCTGATGTGGCGATGACGTGGCGCTAGCGTGTGTTGCAATTGTCGGCACAATAGGATTGCGACACGTGGCGACACGTGTCACGCGGTGATTGGCTGATGCTGAGGTGTCAAGTTGACTTGGTTGACCTTGTGACGTGGCTGATGACATGGCATGACACATGGCGAGTTGACTCGTTGACCGCTGACATGGCTGATGACAAGGCGACACGTGTCAAGTCAAAGTGTCGGCAGCATATGATGTTGACACATGGCACGGCGCACGTTAGCAGATTCGTTGTGATGGTGACACGTGGCACGGCGCATTTTAGCAAAGTCAAACTTCTCAAATCCTGATCAGTTGACCAGGCGCACGTTAGCAGATTCGGCTCACGCTGGGCGTCGCGACGCGGAAGGTTTTGGCGGCGCGACGCGAAAAAGACTAAAATATCCCTGTTGACGCTTTTTCTCCGGTTTTGCCCCAAATTGCCTCCAGTGCTGTCCAAACTTTATTTATCTACAAACAACCAAAAACACATCAAAACATTCACAAAACTCAAGAAACTATACAAAATATTAGATTAAATGAGTGGGAAATAGTGATATAAATACCACTCATCACACCCCCAAACCTAACATTTTGCTAGTCCTCGAGCAAAATACAAAATGGAATAACATAATAAAATTTAACTAAACCATTTTCGTAGGATCACGGTTGCATTTAGCATATGCAACAAGCCTTTAAACCCCTAGGTGTCCCTAGTGGACGAGTGTAGTCTCGTGAGGGTTTACAGCAATGATACCCACAAACATTTTACAAAAGTAAAAAGGTATTAAAACTAATGCACACAAAAGCAAAAAGACAAGCGAAAAGAGAATAAAGAAATTTAGTGACTAATCAGGTAAAACTTTTACTCCAAGTTACTAGTTGTTTTGTTTCATTCTAAATTACCGAATAAGTAAATTCTCCGATTATTTTTACCATTCTCCATATACACAGCCAACAAAATATTAAACAACTCATTTTTTTTTTTTGCCCACAACAGTCATAAGTGTAGTTGATAAGAGAGTAATATTTTTGTCCTAAAGTTCTATCAGATTTCACACCTTTTTGTAGTAATGGAATAATTTTCTGATTTTTCTGATTTTTTCTTTGCTTTTCTGAATTTTGACTTTTTATTTATATACAATACCTTCCGTCTATGTAGCGAGCTTTAGGTTGGTGACTCCCAAACCAGTTGGCTTTAGGGCACTAGGTGTTAAGACACCCCTACGAACTTAATTACTCAGACTTCAGATATGAATATATTTTTGCAGTATCTTCGATCCATGTAACGAGCTTTGGGCCAATGTCTCCCAAACCAGTTGGTTTTAGGGCACTAGGTGTTAAAACACCCTTACAGACTTAATAACCCGGATCTTAGATACTTTATTTTTTTTTTTTTTACATCAGAAATTTTTTTTTTTTTTTTTTTTTTTTTTTTTTTTTATTCCATAACTATTTATAGATGCTTCTTCCAGTTAAACTAGAGCACGGAATATTACAAACTTTTCAATTTTAGCTCATGTCCGTATGTTTCCATGTAAGTTCATAATACCTGTCAACTGAACATAAGAAGATTCATTTTAGTCAGATTTATGGAGAATTCACAAATTAAATAATTCAAAAGGAAATAAACAAAAATTAACTTATTTCGAAATAAATGGTTTGAAATACGTCTCAAGAGTGGAAACTCCTTACTCGGCTATTTCTTACCAATTTCACCTTTTAGTCAAAATAAAAACACAAAAAATGCAAAATATTTTTGTAATTTTTCAATTTTTCAATTTTTTTGTATTTTTCGAAAAATTTTGGACTAAAAATAAAAACACAATACAAACAAGTACTATTAACTATACCTCACCCCCAAACCTAAATGAGACATTGTCCCCAATGTCTTAAACAGTAGAAGAAGAGTTTAGAAAATAATACCTGGTTAGTTGAAATTCTACAGGAGGAAAATTACAGGTTAAGATCCAGATTAATTCGACGTCTCTTACCACGATCGTCCTCGGACCATTTTATCTTGGAAAGGGAGGGTCAACTTGTGGTTCATAAGCTACGAGTTGGTCAATTAGATCCGGAGCAGTTCTGGCAGTGAAGAGGAGTTCTTTCATAGGTTTCGACACGAACCCATTTCTCCGAGCATCATCAAGAAACACACAAAGAAAATCATAAAACCCATCAACGTTGTACAGCCCAATTGGTTTCTGGTGTATGTTTAGGTTCGCCCAAGATAGTACAATAAAAATTTCCTCCAATGTGCCCAAGCCACCTGGCAAAGCAATAAAAGCATCAGAACGGTTAATCATTTCTACTAATCGTTCAGACATACCTGGCACGATCAGTTCCTCTCCGTTTGATGATCCAATAAGGTTCGCCTCTGCCAAGGGTTTTGGGATGATTCCCAAAACATGACTGCCTCCTTCCTGTACGGCCTTTGAAACAATACCCATTAGTCCAAGATTTCCTCCGCCATATATTAGGTGCATATTCCTTGCTGCTAAGACTCGACCCAATTCCTGTGCTGCTTCTATGTATTGTGGTTTAGTACCAACCGTACTACCGCAAAACACACAAATGTTTTCAACTCGTCTTCTTGAAGTGGCTTCCATGTTTTACTCTGGATGTCTTCAAATGTGCAATGATGAGTTGAATTTATAGTATCTGAAAAGGGTGAATACAATAATAGCACAAGTATCTTCCAGAGGAAGCTTGTTAGCTAAACAACAAAATGAATCGTGAAAGGTCAAAAAGTCTGGATCCTGTCTACGAAAATAAAGATAAATACAAAAGAAAAGTGAATCAAAGCAATAATTAAGGCAACGGAATTGTGTATGCAATACGCCACTCGCGTAGTATAAATTCATTAGGATTTGTCTCAAGATTTTATTTCTTATTCAGCCATCGCTAATGAATTGTTTCTCTTCTTTTTTTGATTGTCAAACACAATTCCTTCTGTATTAAAATGCTCCGTTTGTGCTTTTCTCTACAAAAATAACACACAAAATTAAAAAGTTCACACTATGTATACACAAAAGAGATTAGAAGATATTACCTAGTCAGCTGAAATTTTACAGGAAAAATTACCGATAGGAAAAATTTATGTCCAATTGATACTTGACGATTTTTTTTAGTGAAAATTTCGACAGAGTCTCCTCTAAAAATTTAAAATCTCGCCAAATTCATCCTAAAAAATTATCACTTCAAAAATCACCACAATGTCAAGCTTCGCCCCCAATTCTACAAAATTCCATCGATTTGGCAATTTCTAAACTCAGAATTCAGCCCGTTATTCACCACTAAACTTCCAAATTCACAATCCTCCAATTTCAACAAAATCAACCACAAACTTATTCAATTTTCGTTTATCCCCTTTACTGCCAAAATTTATCAAATGCCACAAATACCCCAATTCAATTCTTCGCTCCCACAACTACGAATCAAACTACCAACAACCCAACACTTCGTAATCCAATCCACAGTCATAATCAACCAAATCACAATTCAATTTTTTTTTTCAGTTTACCCAATTACCAAATCAACTTTTTTATCAAATCATTACCGTATTTTAGTTTCTGATTCAGCAATTGGTTCGTTGGTTGGTTGTTTTGGGCGTGGTTGTTCTCGGTAGTGAGGATGATGGGTCAGTTTTGGCAGTCACGGCAAGACACGGCAGTGGGCTCAGCTTGGTTCGTTGGTGGCTGCTCACGGGTTGCTGGTTTGGTGAGTGGTTGCGGTTTGGGCGAGGTTAATCTTGGTGATAGGCACGGCCATGGTGGGTTTCTGGTTTCTGGTAGATCTCGGCTGTGGTTGCGGCTGTGGATCTCGGTGTGGTGGGTGGTTGCGGTTTGGGCGAGGTGAGGGCTTCTGGTTTTGGGGTGATGGTTGGTGGTGATGAGCTCGGATCTGGTTTGGGGGTGATGGTTGGTGGTTGGTGGTGATGAGCTCGGATCTGGTCTCGGTTTGGTGGTGTCAGTTTCGGTCTCGGTGAGGTGAAGGTTGTGGTTCGGTTGATTCGGCTTCTGATCTCTGTTGGGTTTGAATCCGTGGCTGTTGAGAGAAGAAGATGATGAATGAAATCTGTCTTGGTGACTGCCCATTTTTAGACCTGTAAACAAACCAGTGTCGCGACGCTGAAATTGGTCGTGCGTCGCGACGCTCGGTAATTTTTAGGTTTTTTTTTTTTTTTTTTTTTTTTTTTTTTTTGGCAAAACCATGTCTTGCGACAGATAAATCCATAGGGACGCGTCCCTAGAGTAGACTTCTTACTCGGCCGTCTTTTCTGGATTGACTTTGTATCTTCGTGATTTTGTCAAATTTTTATTTTGTGAAAATCCCGCTTGTACTGGCTTGCTTTGTCCTGATAAATTCCATTTTAATTTTTCCTGCAAAACTACACACAATTAAAAATTAAAAAGTTCACACAAAATATGAAAAATAAATTACAACAATTTGCATGGGTTGCCTCCCTGCTAGCGCTAAATTTTTCGTCTTCAGCCAGACGTGACTGAAATTCATCTGTTAAGGAGGTTTCAATGTCGTTTTGGATGTCCGATTAAAGACAATCCCGTGAGCGTTGCTTTTGAATGGTCTCTTCCAACGGTAAAGTGTTAAAAAGAATTTTGTCTTATTCAATGCTTGTGTCACCTTTTTTATCCTTGTTGCTCCATTGGTTCCTGCAAAGAAAGAAATAAAATTAGGAGGTCTCGTATGGTGCTTGACTTGGAATGGAAATTCCATTTTGTCAAGCTTCTGAGTGGTTTCTTTGATTTGTACTCCCCAAAACAGCGATGTTTCTCCTGAATGCTCTGGATCTTTAATAAGGTCAGATATTTGCTCTTCTATTTGCTCTGCTTTTTGCTCCACCTTTTCTTCACAGATGTATTTGAAAATTTCTGCATTCAGCTCTTCATCTGTCATCTGTGAAATACATGTTTCAAAATTTTCAACCTGAAAAGAAATGTTAGAATTTAGGTCTTCATCCTCTGATCTGGTTGAAATGATTGGCTCAGGTATTTCTTCATCAAACATTTGTGCAATGGAATCTCCAAGATCTTCATTTTGAGGATACAGAATTACATCCTCAATTTTTGATGTATTTGGTATAAATATTTCAGCTTCATCTTCGTCAGAATCTGAATAATAGAAATCAAATTGAGACTTTGTCGGTTCGGATTCCTGAACTGATACCTCTGGTTGTTGATACTGCTCAACCTCCTCCTCTGTTAAGGTGTCATCGTGGATTTCTGGGTACTCGAAGGCTTCATCAGTGCCATCAGAAACTGGTTCTTGAGGTATTTTGTTCTGGTTTTCTATTAATTGTCTGATCTGATCTGTCATTCTCTGTATGGATTCTGCGTTACTATGAATTTGTGCATCAAATCGAGCTCCTTGTTCTTTGAACATGTGAATTAATTGATCTTGCTCGGATGGTTCTGGTTTTTGATAAGGATCGAAGGAAGATGGTGGATAAGATGGAAAATGTGATGGTTCTGTGAAATATGTTGGCTCATCATACCATGAAGGATTCTGATAGTTCTGCCACCCTGAATTGTAGTTGTACTCGCAATAATCGCTTGGGTGGTTACATTACATATGTCACATCTCCACATTGAGTTCTGTTGAGCAAAAGTAATATACTTGGTTCTGGCATCCAGTGATAGTCATTGGGCTCAACAACAGGCCTCAGAAAACCGGACTGTTGCTCCCAGATTTGGGGTGTATCTTCTTGTAACGCTCGTAATTTTCAATCTCCCAATAATGTTCCATTTTTTTAATCACCTGAAAATAAAGAAATAAAAATTACAAAATAAAAGAAAGAAAATTAGATATAAGTAAATTAGATAGTTTCAAAATTAACAACTCAAGAAATATAAGTCCCCGGCAACGGCGCCAAAAACTTGACCGGCGTAAAAACACACGTATAACGCAAGCGCACGTATCGTTCAAGTAGTATAAAAATATCGATCCCACGAGGACTTATTTCCTACTGTTGTTATTAATTGTTGAATCTATTTAATTACAAATATCTAATTAAATGGATAAGAGAGAGATTGTTTGTTTGTTTGGTTGAGTGTGGCTTTGCAAAATAAATAAATAAAAAGATAAAAGAAAATACTAAGGAAAATAACAAAAGACACAAAATTCTAGGGTTGTGATTTATTCCAATATCATTATAAAGATGAAAGTGATTATTTTATAGTTAGGAAATACAATGATTTATTAACCTGGAACACGAAATTATGCGAAAGCATCTGTCGATGGTCAGACAAAATACCCAGTATAACCCAATTGAACCATATTCCTATGTCAACCACATTATCTGGATTCATTAAGATTAAGTTCCAATTATGGCTACCCCGCCCGACGACAGGTATATTCCTATCCTGTAAGGAAATCTATTAAGGGTTATCTATCCTCAAGGAAGATCGTGGGCTATTGAGTCTAAGGCTTAAACTTAAAATCCCTATGTCTAGTTCATTTTAGATTTACCTAATCAATTTTATTAGTGATCAGACAACAAAAAGCATTAAGATTAAGACTTAATAAATAAACCTAAATACCCAAACTATAATCTAACCCTTATAAACTGGTGATATTGAAATTCATCACAACCTTAGAAAAACTAACACATAATTATAACTAGTAAAAACATAAAATTAAAAGACATAAAATAAAAATGCTAAAAAGTAAATTACAATAAAATAAAATGCTAAGGTAAAAGGAATTACTTTTACTACTACTAATTTAGATATCTCCCATAAAATAATATATAAACTTGTGATATTATTTAACCAACCGACCAATCTGGCGGTATCCTGATTAAGTCCAAACAACCAAAAAAAACAAATATTTGCAATAATCCCAAAGGACCCCAAGTAAGTCCAGCCATATAGGCGGTAATATTTGTCATAATCCAGCCATAAGGCGGTACCAAAATAAATTTATAACCGACCATCTGGCGGTATCCTGATTAATCAGGTTTAAACCAACAGAAATAAATATACCAACCGACCAATATAGCGGTATTCCTTTATTAATCAGTATTTTAAAGTGTAAATATATTATTTAAGGGAGATTAATCTAAATAGTAACAGTAAAAGAATTACCTTTCACCCTAGCTGGGAAATTACTTTCTCATGAATAGTAAAAACTGTAAAAAGTAAAAAGTAAAAATTAAATTACTATTATTACAAATGTAATTAAAATAAATTACAAACTAAAAAAAATAAAAATAAAATATTTTTAGAGAGAGAAACTCTCTCTTCATCAAGAGATGAGAGAGAGAGAGAAAGGCACACAAAATTCTGAAATTCGCGCAGTATTTATAGAATATTTTTCACTGTTCCAGCGTCGCGACGCCAAGCCCTCAGCGTCGCGACGCTGGATTTTTTCACTATTTGGTCGACGTGGCACGATGAGAAGGCGACACGGGCATGGCGGCTGACTGTTGAAGCGACACGTGGCAAGGCGGCTAAAACTCAATTATTATGCTGACGTCATTGGTGACGTGTCACTGTTCATGACGTCATTGGTGACGTCACTGTGATGATGTGGAAGACAACGTGGCGACACGTGGGGCGGCGGCCGTCAGACGAATGAGAGGTTGACACGTGTCGCGCTGTGATTGGCTGATGATGACATGGCATGTTGACTCGGTTGACTTGCTGATGTGGCTGCTGATGTGGACGATGATGTGGCGACACGTAGGATGACACGTGGGTCGGTGGCCGTCCAAGCAATAGGATTTCGACACGTGGCACGGCGCATTTTAGCATCTCTGTTGTGATGGTGACACGTGTCACGGCGCACGTTAGCAAAGTCAACTTTTCTCAGATTCTGATTTTGTGGACCCGGCGCATGTTAGCAGATTCGGCGCACGCTGGGCGTCGCGACGCGGAAGGTCTGGGCGGCGCGACGCTGAAGAGACGAAAATATCCCTGTTGACGCATTTTTGTCCGGTTTTGCCTCAAATTGCCTCCAGTGCTTTCCAAACTTTATTTATCTACAAAATAACACAAAACACATCAAAACATTCACAAAACTCAAGAAACTATACAAAATATTAGATTAAATGAGTGGGAAATAGTGATATAAATACCACTCATCACTACGCTACAAGGGTGACCTTTGTCGTTTTTGGTCCCTCTCCATCGGTAAAAGACAAAGACCACCGATTTACGACATGAACTAAGCCAATTAGGGATCATGCCATTGTCTAGAAACAAAGATTGGGCTTTTAGCAACCGCGGTCATGGGGATGAACTTAGAGGTATCCAAAAGTATACAAATATGCATAGCAAGACGTATCCTTCTGGATGAAAGCCCAGTGGGATATAGAAAACTCATGCTTCTAGCATATTTGGATCATGTTTGATTTTCTAAGCCCATCAAGGTTTTCATACAAGTTGGCCCATTACCATTCAAAGTATTCAATCATATTATTGCGAGGTGTAAACTTGTCCCAGTTGAAAAAGGCCCAACAGGTTTACACTTTTGCAATAACGTGGCTAAACAACTTCAAATGATAGGCGGCCCAAACACAAACTGGCCCATCGGTATTTTAGAAGCTTTTGGCCCCCGTCATAAGACGCAAACTCGTCCCAGTTTAAATGGCCCAACAGGTTCACAACTCATGACAAGAAGTCCAAATGAATCCAAATGATGATGGTCCCAAACACAAGCATAAAGGGTGGCTTCTATAGGTCATATAACTATGGTTCTCATGCAATTTTATGGGAGTATTGATAAAGGCTCCCATCGGCGAAGGGTTGCCCATAACTAGGTCTCCCCACTCAAGGGTTCGAGCGACCAAGTGAGCGCACCTTTTTTATACCCTAAGGTACGTGCCAACGAGTGATGATACCATATAACGATCCGCTACTTGAGCGAAAATGACTTCACGATGCATGAATAACTGTCAAATGGATTCCTCTATTGAAAATCCCCATAGGGAGGGTGGAGCGAACTCTCTTAAATACCCTTACCTCTTAGGCTCTTATCGCCTTGGTGATAGGAATAAACAATAGATCCTCCAAATTAGTCCATCACTTTAAATATGCTTTAAGCTAAGCTTTGAGTAAATGATTATCTAGATGTCTTCACAGTTTTTCCTTTTGGCTATAAAAAGGTAGTGAGTGAAGGAAGATACCAAATCATTATCTAACTCTAATAATACCTTTGGTTAAATCAACTTTAGTTTGGAAAGTTTTATTAACCCCTTGGTCCCAACCCACTTGTAGACAATGTTAACTAAAGCAAAAATCACAAACATTACAAGACACTATTTCGGGGCCGATTCTCTATCCCTAGGGGAGTCTCCAGACTGTGGATATAGGCACAGAGGTACGGCGACACTGTCTGGGATCGCGGCCCGTTGGGAGTACGGAGTAGCCCGCGGGGGACTAAACCGGAGAATAAATGGAGTTGCCACCCAGTGTGAACTGGGAAATGATTTAAGGCCGCACTCACCCCTCGCAAGGGAAGACCTCAAACCGTTGGGTTCGGAATGGTCCTTTACTTATGCCAATTGTAATGAAAGGATTTATGCAATAATATAACCAAGTCTTATGCAACACATGCAAGATAATTTAATCAACACACAAGTTTGCACACCCATAAACGTAAATAAAAATGAAGGTAAAAGCATAATTCCATAAACGTATTAAACAATAGAGCGCAATAATGAAATTAACAATAACTGTAAAAGCATTAATAATAAAAGTGGATAATTAAGAAATAACTAAAGAGGCAAGCATGCATGGAAGTAAATGTGAAGTGATGCGTCAGAATGAATAGAGATAACTAATAGGATGAATACGAAGCGGTAAATAACAAACAAAAAGGTGAATAATAAAATTAAAAGAAAAATGGTGCGACCAATAGCTTTGGCCAACGTCCATATGGGATCTTGTATCCCCAGCGCGGCAAAACATCATGGTAAAGGTAGACTTTTGGCTTTTCCCTCAAATGGAGGACCTTTAACTCAACGTGATTAGCCCATGCGCACGAGATAGCAATGCGTAAATAAATAAAGCAATAATAAGCGAAAAGTAAGTAACATAATAATAAAAGAGATGCGACCAAGGCCAACATTTATATGGGACCTCGTATGCCCGATTGAACGTATTTCACATTCAACCAAGTATACTTCGTCTGGCGCGGCAAAACGTCGTGGTAAAGGTAGCATTTAGGCATTTCCCTCGAATAGAGGACCTTTAATCCATCATGATTAGCCCATGCGCACTAAATTAACAATACATAAATAAATAAAGCAATAACATGCAAAAAGTAAATAACGGAATAATAAAATAGATTCGACCAAGGCCAACATCTATATGGGACTTAGTATGCCCGACTGAACGTATTTCACATTCAACCAAGCATACTTCGTCTGGCGTGGCAAAACATCGTGGTAAAGGTAGCCTTTAGGCATTTCCCTCGAATAGAGGACCTTTAATACATCATGATTAGCCCATGCACACTAGATTAACGATGCATATATAAATAAAACATACAGAAAGTAAATAACGAAATAATAAAACACAAACAATGAATGAACACAAAATTAAATAACAAAATGAAACATGTGCTCGAAAGTGTCTCAAGCGGTACATGGACTTGTATCCCAAGTACAGACTGCACTACCATCCATTCAGATTCGGCTACAGAATTTACGTCTGGGTTTCAATCCGATATACCGCAAGAGATAGCACACAATCATTAACCCAATAACAATAATAGACATGAACCATCAAGACGCATGCAATGAAATAATGATAGACAACCGAAAAGATGGATGAAAAGTAGCAAAGGGTGCCCTCGGGTCTTACCTTTTAAATTGCTTCTCAGAAGTACGTTACACCGTCACCGGAAGGGTTAATGCTCCGTCACTTTTTTGGTTTTCTGATTCAATATTTTCCATCGCTATTTCACTATTTTTCTTCGCTGTTTTCTATGATTTTAGGAATGGTTTTGATGTTGATTTTTGGACTGTTTCCAGGGGTTATTTTTGGTGAAATATGGGACTGCTTTACTCACTGTTTCGTCTGTTTTCTCATTCGGTTATGTGTGTGTTTTGGCAGTTTGTTCTCGGCAGTTGTGGGGCTTATTTTGTTGGTCACGTGGAGGGCTTGTTGTTCTTGCGAGTAGGTGTCGGTTTGTTGATGAGTTGAAGGGTTTTTTAGTGGTCTGTGTGCGTTATTTGGTCTGTTTCACGTGGCCATGTGTAAACTGCTTCAGGGTTTTCTTTGCTCTGTGAGTTTTGTCTTGTTTACGTGGCTTTGTGCATTCGTGTGGGCTGTGTTTTATTTCCGAGTGAGTGACTTGTGTCTTCGTAATTTGCTAGTTAAGTGTCGGTTATGTGTGTTCATGCCGGGATAATGTTGGCTGGCCTTAGGGTGGTCGGTTGCTTTATTTAATTGGCTTTAGGATGTTTCGTGGCTGTTGAAGAGTAGAGAGCAGGTCGCTGTTTGTGAGATTAGGGTTTATTTTTGTGATGAAATCGTGAGAGGTTGAGAGCCATGAGAGGGGCGAGAGAGATGGATGAGAGAGGAGTGTTTAGTGTTTATATTTTTGTGAATGCCGTGAATGAGAGTCAAGTGTCATTTGCACATTAGGGTTGGTTTAGGTCTCTTTTTATAGTTGCATGCTAGGGTTTTCATTGTTTGTGTAAGGCTAGGGTTTGTTCCATGTGTGGCCGCCCATTTCACTTATTAGCCAAGATTTTCCTTCCAAATTTGGAGGATGCAATCTTGGTTAATTTGGAAGGGGATTAAGAGGGATTAGGAAAGAGATTTGATTTTAATTAGGAAGGGGATTTGATTGGATTTATAATCTTTGCTAATTAGGAAGGTGATTTGGGAGGGATTTGGCATGTGTTTTACATGTGATTTAATTATCTTGGATTGGGCTTGGTTTGTGGGCCTAAAAGGGTTGCATAGATTACATGGGTTTTGGATGGGTGTGTATGAGTATGTGGGCTTTTGTGGGTTACGGGGGTTTTGGGCTGAGGCTAAAAGTTAAAACAGAGATTAATCGAGCGAACCCGAGGCTAAACAAATGAATTAAATTTGATAAGGTATTATTTTTTTTAAATTTTCCCTTCCGACGTCTGTTTCCTGCGACTTCCGTAACCTATCGGGTTGTGCCTCCCTACGAGGCTCATCATTAGGCTTTATGCAAAAATGCAGTGTCTACACCTCCAAAAGTAATTGGAGTAAATTTCCTCTACTTTCCAATGACGCAAAGCTCCGGATCATCCCAACAGTCTTACCATTCGATCCAATCTCTTTGAGGCATTCAATAATGTGATAAGCAACAATCCGCCATCAGACAACCATCCATTGATTCTAGAAAGAAGTCAACATGTCTCCCCAACCAACCAAGCACAACAAGTTGCCGCTAATATGCGTAAGGAAATGCAGGAGTTCAAATACGCAATTCTCTCCAGCCTACCTGGCATCAGACTACCAGTAAAAAAGATGAGCTGGTAAGATCTCAGATAATCCCTTTTTCGGGGGCCATCAGTTCCATCGAACTACCATGAAAGTTTAGCCCACCAGATAATAAGTTATATGATGGATCCACCGACCTAGATGACCGCGTAATCCATTATAAATGCAAAATGATGTCTACATGTCTTGCTCCACACCAATGGGAAGCTGGCATGTGCAGAGGATTTGGAGAGACATTGGCAGGTCCAGCCCTCACTTGATTCATCAACCTATCATATCGCACTATTGGGTCGTAGCAGGAACTAGCCGACAAGTTTGTGGAGCATTTTACTAGCTCTTGCAAACTTGAGAAAACCACATATGACCTTAATGCAATCTAAAAATGTAAGGGGGAATCATTGTGAGGCTACGTAGCACGCTTCAACAAAGAAAGAATATCCATTCCGGATCTCCACCAGCCTACTACTGTGGAAGCCTTCAGAAATGGACTGCTGGCGGATAGCGGACTTTATAAGAAACTAACAAAAGTCTGATGCTACACTATAGATCAAGTGATGGCCCGAGCCCAAATTTAAATTAGATGGGAGGAATATAAAATGAACAAGATGAGAGAAAGTTATTTCAGTTTACAAAATGAAAGAATATCGAATCCCCTAAGCGAATCAAAGACTTCACTCGCAAGAACCAACAGTCAGCATGCATGAAAGTCCACCAAAGGAAAGACCATCGCCCACTCAATCGAGACTTCGATCGCCGACCCTCGCCATATAGGGTCCAAGACAAGGCACCTTACGACATCCCGAGACTACCAGACTACAACTTCACTGTTTCCCCGAGAGAATTGGTCTCAGTCCTCAAGAAGATGGGAAATGAAGTAAATTGGCCTCCACGCTCCAGAGACGGTCCTACTAGGAAAGACACAAGTAAATGGTGTGAATTCCATCGAGACTATGGCCATACAACAACTGACTGTGTGGCATTGAGACTAGAAGTCTGGAGCTTTGAACAAGAGATACATGAAAGATCTGCTTATGGAGAAAGGCAAAGCTAAGATGGCCCGAAGAGACGAAAGAGCTGAACAAGGGGATGGCCCCCAGCCTCTACCATAAATAAATAACACTGTTAATTTTATTTCATACGGATCCGAAGTCAGCAATATCTCTTACTCCGTCGTGAAACGACATACCAGAGTAGCAGTTATGGGGGCGCTTAATTCTACAATATCGATAGAGAGGCACTTTCCGATCCAATAGGCGGGAGATTGTCCTAACCTTCATCTGGTCCAGCCAATTGGAATATTCCTCATTGCTCATGTCGAGCCCAGTTCAAGAGTTGGACCTTCATCTGGTTCAGACGACATTGAAGACTCTCTCTAGGTCCTTATCAGTTCTAGTAGGATGGAGATTATCATGGCATTCATCTGGTCTAATCTACGAGAACATTCCCTATTGCTCATGTCGAGCCTAGTTCAAGACCAAGACTTTCATATGGTTCAGACGACATTGAAGAATCCCACTGGGTCCTTATCCGGTCCAGTAGGCTGGAGATTGTCCTGGCCTTCATCTGGTCCAGTCGACGGGGACATTCCCCATTGCTCATGTCGAGCCCAGTTCAAGACCTGGACCTTTATCTGGTTCAGACGACATTGAAGACTCCCTCTGGGTTCTTATCAAGTCCAGTAGACTAAAGATTATCCAGGCCTTCATCTGGTCCAGTCGACGGGAACATTCCCCATTGCTCATGTCAAGCCCCGTTCAAGACCTGGACATTCATCTAGTCCAGACGATATTGAAGACTCCCATTGGTCCTTATCAGGTCCAGTAGGCTGGAGATTGTCCTGGCCTTCATCTGGTATAGTCGACGGGAACATTCCCCATTGCTCATGTCGAGCCCAGTTCAAGACCTTGACCTTCATCTGGTTCATACGATATTGAAAACTCCCCCAAAGTCCTTATCTGGTCCAGCTGGTTGGAGATTATCATGGCCTTCATCTGGTCCAGACAACGCGAATATTCCCAATTGCTCATGTCGAACCCAGTTCAATACCTGGACCTTTATCCGGTTAAGACAACATTAAAGACCCCCATGTGTCCTTATCAGGTCCAGTAGGCTGGAGATTATCCTGGCCTTCATCTAGTCCAATCAACGGGAACATTCCCCGTTACTCATATCGAGCCCGGTTTAAGACTTGGACCTTCATCTGGACCAGACGATATTGAAGACTCATACTAGGTCCTTATCAGGTCTAGTAGGCTTGAGATTATCCTAACCTTCATCTCATCCAGTCGACGAGAACATTCCCCATTGCTCATGTCGAGCCCAGTTCAAGACTTGGACCTTCATCTGGTCCAAACGACATTGAAGACTCCCCTTAAGTCCTTATTAGGTCGAGTAGGCTGGAGATTGTCCTGGCCTTCATCTGGTATAGTCGACGGGAACATTCCCCATTGCTCATGTCAAGCCCAATTCAAGACCTAGACCTTAATCTGGTTCAGATGACATTGAAGACTCCCCCTAGGTCATTATCAGGTTCAGTAGGCTGGAGATTGTCCTGGCCTTCATCTCGTCCAGTCGACGGGAACATTCCTCATTGCTAATATCGAGCCTAGTTCAAGACCTGGACCATTATCTGGTTCAGACGACATTGAAGACTCTCCATGGGTCCTTATTATGTCCAGTAGGCTGAAGATTATCCTGGCTTTCATCTGGTCCAATCGACGGGAACATTCCCCATTGCTCATGTCGAGCCCGGTTCAAGACCTGGACCTTCATCTGGTCGAGACGACATTGAAGACTGCCACTAGGTCCTTATCAGGTCCAGTAGGCTAGAGATTGTCCTAGCCTTCATTTGGTCCACTCAATGGGAACATTCCCCATTGCTCATGTCGAGCTCAGTTTAAGCCCTGAACCTTTATCTGGTTCAGATGACATTGAAGACTCCCATTGGGTCCTTATCAGGTCAATTAGGCTGGAAATTATCATGGCCTTCATATAGTCCAATTGATGAGAACATTCCCCATTGCTCATGTCGAGCCCGGTTCAAGGCCTGGACCTTCATCTGGTTCAAGGCCTGGATCTTCATCTGGTCCAGATGACATTGAACACTCCCACTAGGTCCTTAACAGGTCTAGTAGGCTTGAGATTATCCTGGCCTTCATCTCGTCCAGTCGACGGGAACATTCCTCATTGCTCATTTCGAGCCCAGTTCAAGACCTGGACCTTCATCTGGTCCAAACGACATTGAAGACTCCCTCTAGGTCCTTATCAGGTCTAGTAGGCTGGAGATTGTCCTAGCCTTCATTGGTCCAGTCGACAGGAACATTCCCCATGACTCATGTCGAGCCCAGTTCAAGACCTGGACCTTCATCTAGTCCAGACGACGTTGAAGACTCCCCTTGAGTCCTTATCAGGTCCAGTAGGCTGGAGATTGTCCTGGCCTTCATCTGGTCCAGTCGATGGGAACATTTCCCATGGCTCATGTCCAGCCCGGTTCAAGACCTAGACCTTCATCTGGTATTGACGACGTTGAAGACTCTCCCAGCTCCTTATCAGGTCCAGTAGGCTGGAGATTGTCCTAGCCTTCATCTGGTCGACTGAGGTTTCTTCTTAACATTTCTTTTATTCCATTAATGTGCTATTACATTTGGCAGGACCAAACGACATCAATATCAAGGAATTGTCGACTGAAAATCTTTCCTAATGTCTATCTTCGTTGACATTAGCTTTGGCAGGATCAAAAATGTCTGAATTCGGTCGACTGAAGGTCACCCATAATATTTATTCTCATTGAATTAATGTTACCTTGTACAGGTCTAAGAACCAAACACTTTCTAAAATCGGGATCTGGTTGGCTGAAGATCATCCCTAAATATTTACTTAGTACCATCAACATGGTATGATCATTAACGAGTCCATGCGACGTCTGTGATCAGGTACGCTTACATGGTTTACCCAAACGACATACTCATCAATTACTCTCTAAGCCAAGGTCTCATTGACTTCGAGAGTATAGGACGAATTGTACGGGTAAAATTTGGGCCAAAGGCATTTTCATCTATTCACCTCAGGCACAATATCAAATATAGCCCAATACCTCTAAACAGTCCTAGGTCGAATTTGGGCTGAAGACCAACGGACTTCCCAAGCCCAGTTCCAGTCAAAAGTAATTTCCAGAAGATGATCCATCGAAAGAGATATCTTTTCAAATATTAATTATTCTCTGTATAATTAGCTGCAACAACACCAAAAGATGAAGGTTAAGCATGTTATTGGGTCCCACCTTCCTTAATATGATCCATTTTTAGCGGGAAGATTACTCCTAAAATCTATAAAAGGGAGTAGTCCTCAGAGTTGTAGGCATCCCAATAAAAGCATTCTAATTCCAACTTAAACACTCCAATTCTAAGCTTATTCATTCTCACCGGAACCCCCCGAAACCTCCGACCATCTATACTTCGGCCCACCACCCTCACGACAATCTATGGGGATCAAGATAGCCTCAAACCTTGTTCTTCCATCTATCCCGTTTATTGCTCATTTCCATTACAGACATGAGCGTCAGAGTCCCTACGACATCCATCACACCGATGGGTAGTCTTTCCACGCTCACTCTACTTTTATTTTACAGGATCGTTAGTGTTCCATCCCTATAAATTCTCGATTTTAGACCTCAGGCGAAAACTAGCGTCTACACATGTCGTATATCGAGACTTGGTCCGATGATTTATCCCAATGAACCATGAGTCTCAGGAGACTCATATAGACATGTAGGTATTTATTTGATAAACACTGAATGACTTACCGAAGATTTCCTAGTAGCTGGTACACCAACGTCAATAGGAATCTTCTCGAGTCGAGTAGCATAGTGGTCATTCGACTTGAGATACCATTGTTGATATATGACATATCCTCCATAATTTGATGACAGTCACGTCACCGATCTATTTAGATCAGACCTTCGCTTGCTCATTGGATGTGGACTCATGCTCCTGTGAGTATCATATAGAATCTGTCAATCCTGTGTACAGGGCATTGGTATCCAGTACGTGTTTGCGATCTAGTAAATCCATAGCCGTGGTATACTTCGGAAGCGAGTTTTGAGTGTTATTTAGAGATCGTAAATTTAAAAGTCGACTGTATTATACCTTAGGGATTTGACGTTCCTATATATATCTCTGGTATAATATGGATAGCCGGTGATGGATGGATTATATGTATGCAATGACCTCGACTTGTATAGTTTAGCGAGATTATCTGTGGTCGTCATAATTCACAATTGGGTGAATTATCAAACACGAAATTTGATTCCGTGATGAATAAACCTAAACTCAGAGACTCCCACAATATGAAGTGTACTCGTTGAGCACTTTGGTAACGCGTTATGAATAATACAGATTATTCATAATATTTTATCGAATCGTTTGACGGTTAAACGAAAAGATACTTGCATAGAGACCTTTCGGTCAGATCTTAATTAATGTGTATTTGTATTTAATATATGATTATATTAAATATACATTATTTAATTGTCAAATAAGATATTTGACATATATAATAAATATATGTATTTTGATTATTTAAAGTAAATATGATACATATATTTAAATATTTGTATTTAAGTAATTATTTAATTGTTAAATAATTAAAATAATTAAAATAAAAATATCTAAAGTGATATTTATGTTAGGAAATAATTATAGTGTAAAAGTTTTACTTATTTACATTTAAGATAAAGGTGTTAAAATGGAGTTTGGCTGCTTTAATTTGATTAAAAATTGGAAAATATCTTTTCTTCTTTTTGCAAGCTATTTTCGGCTAAGGTGGGGAGGTATAAAAGGTTTATTTTTATCAAAATGAGGTTAAACATTTCAAGAATACAAAAGTTAAAGAGTTGAGAGAAAAAACAAAAGGCTAAAGGAAAATTTCAAAGAAATCTTGAAATCAAAGGTAGTTTCTTCGTTTCTTTAAATTGAAAATTGTTCATATGATTCCTTAGCTTAACATATGATGTAAGTTTTATTTTTCACTCTCTTGATTTTGTGTTGAGATTCTTGAAAGCTTGATATAAGTATACATGCATGTATGATAATTAAAGTAAGCTTGTTAATGGTTAATAAGTACACTTTTGGTCATTTGATGACTTGATTTCCATTCTTGAGTGTTATGACTACTCTAATAATACCTAGAATTATTCTTGATTTCTTCATTGGTGGTGGCTTTGATTCGTGTAAATATTAATATGATTAATGTTGAGAAAATTAGATTTAAAGCATGAAAATGATTATTTTTACATCCATATCAGATCTGGAAATTTGGTGATGAAAAATATATTTTTTAAATGTATTGGATGTGTATTGAGCATTAGAATAATTGCCGAAAATTGTTTCAGAGTGAAAATATGTGAAAACAGTGAAAACGGCATTATCATGTGAGTTTCGGGCTTACCGAATAATGGCTATCCAAACAATGAATTGGTCACTGTTCGGGCAACCTATGAACTACCCAAGTACTATTGGGGCTGACCTGGGCAGCCCCCGTGAGTATTGGTTGGTCGGTTCAGTCGAAAATATGTTTTATGCTATTTTATGGAAAAATATTTTCGTAGACGTTTCGCGATGTTTTCTAAATTATTTATATCGTTATTTGATATCGATATAATATGTTTAGGTGAAATATGAATGAATTATTCATATAGGATATTGAATAATTTATTCGATAAGTTTAAAAATTTAAACTACGATTTCCTCCGAACCACGCTTCCACTGCGCCTGACCCCAACAGGTTCGCCATGCCCACGATGGATGTTTATAAGGGAAGTACGAACCCCAAATCCCACGTTGAAAAGTTTATTTTATTGATAAAGATTCAGGGAATGATATTGGAGGCGATTTGCAAGGTGTTCCCGCTAACTTTGGGGAGGTCGGACAGCTTGTGGTTCAGGAGCTTGATTCCTGGGAGTACTCCCTTTATTGGTTGTTTTCTGATGGGGGAGGTATGTAAAATGCCTGCTAGTACGTATAGCTTTTGATTTTGGATTGTAACTAGTTGATTATTTGTCTATTTTAATGTTAGAACATAATATATTTTTTTTACTTGTAAATATAAATATTTTATTTACATATATTAATGTACATGATTATTAAATTAATGTATTAAAATTTATATTTTGTATCATTTTACAATACAAAATATCATATGGTGTATTAAAAATTTGAAATTTTTTTATTTTATTATATTTTTAAATAAACAATTACAATAGAGGGGAATTTTATTTTGCACATTTAGTGGGGAAAATAATTTCGCCACTAAAAGTATTTAGATTTCACCACTGAAAGTGTACTTTTAGTGGCGAAATTTATTTCGCCATTAAAGGTAAATACTTTTAGTGGCGAAAATTAAAACATTTTGTGACGCACTTTTAGTAGCGAAATTATATTTCGCCATTAATAGTTTTAGTGGCAAAAAAATAACTTTAGTGACGAAAATTTTCGCTACTAAAAGTCAATTTTCTTGTAATGTGTATCAGCAGCTTCTCACAACTGAGTAAGTCTTTTGTGCTCCATTTTAAAGGAGTATGCGTATCAAGGAAGACGGTTGGGTCGTTAAGGATGATGAAGCAGAGTGATGATGAGAACTTGAAGGACTTTATTGATTTTATACCATAACTTGGTACTGGAGGTTGGGGCGTATGAGTTTCCGGAGGTAATGGAGAGTGTTAAATGAGCTCTAAGGGTCGGAAAATTATGATCTCACCTAAAGATGTATAAGGTACCAGACTATGCCGCGGTCCTGAAACAGGTAAGGAAATTTGTGTTCCAGTTTTGCTACCTCTTTAACCAATTCAAGACCAAAAAATTTTAATTATTTTCTAATCGAAAATTTAGTGTGAACAATGTTGTTAACTTCAATTATTTATCATGGCTGACCACTAAATATGTGTTTGTTCATGAATAAATTTTAAGGCATCATTAATCACCATCGTCATATAAAATTATTGTTAATATCATTAGACTCATTGTTTAGTATACTTGTCCCTGTAATCATCTTCATTTAAGTTACCATTGGTTTTAAAAAATAAATATTAAAAATTCGACCATCATGTACTTATCAAACAACAATCAATGTTATACAACACCACAACCATGAGCTCTACTTATTTGATTTTAAGAAACTATTAAGTAGACTTGACCATGGTTTCGATATCGGAATTTTTCTACTGACGGTTTCGGTTGGAACCGTAGCCAAATGACTACTAGTCGTTGGACTTCTAACGGCTACTAGTCGTTGGGCTTAAGGGCTGGCAAGGAGCAACGGCTCCCTGTCCTAAAAAAATAAAAATAAAAAATAAAAAAAATAATTATAATTACTAAATTATCGTTAATAATATCAATAAAATGCCTAGTTTTAGGGGCATTTTAGGTATCACAAAAATATTCCAAAAATATATAAATATGAGTTATTTTTCATTTTTTCAACATACCAATTCTCAATTATCTCAATTTCTACAATTCTCTCATCTACAATTTCTCATTCTCAATTCTATCATTATTTAATATTTCTTTAATAAAAAATGACAAGTTCATCTGAGAACACAATGTCCAATGTTTCAACTCAAGAAAACAGCCCTAAAATCATTATTAAAATTAAAAAAAAAACGAATGGAATAGGAATCAGAACCGGAACCGAACGGTTCGGTTCCAGATCTGGTTCTGATTCCGGTTCCACAAAAATATGGAAACAGAACTGAATCGGAATTATCTGGTCCGGTTCGGTGGCCACCTCTACTATTAAGGGATTAAAAATTATTTATTTAGAACTTAATCATAATTTCAATATAAAATATTTTAGAAGGGTCGAATTGTAATATGCCTGTAAATTTGGGGATCAAAATTGAATTAGGTCAAAGAAAAGGTTTTGCTGCGTGAACGAGCAGCGAAGAACATTCCCGGCACGAAAATCAAAATAAAAATTCAACGTGAACTGTAGACAGAAGAGAAAGAGATCGAATCCAACAATGGCAGAACTGGAAAGCAATAAACCGCTGAGAAAAATCTCAGAGGCGTTCAAAGAACTGGAGGCAACCGTGAATTCACAGGCCTCCGATGTAGAAGTGGCGCCGTTTTCTCGCGCTTGCTCTCTCGTCTCACCTCTCTTTGGCTGTTTAGGAATCGCCTTCAAGTTTGCTGAGATGGATTACGTTGCCAAGGCAATATTTTATTAAAGATCATTATAATTAGTTTTTCTTTTTTCAATATTTTGAAGTTAATAATTTATATTTTACATAATTTTATGATCTTCTTAGTCTACTGAAGCTACTTAGATTGATTATTTTCATTTCTCATTTCAAGGACTCAGTTTTTATGTGTATGTTTACATGATGAAAGATTTATTGCTTTTATTTATATCTGAGTGTTTTCATTGATGAGTGATGAATGATAACAGGTTGATGGTCTTGCAGAGGCATCAAAGTCTATTTTGACTTTACAAGCTATGATTGATCGTGATGTAGAAGGAAACTGTGTTCGGAAAGCCGGTAGTCACACTAGAAACCTTTTGAGGGTGAAGCGTGGGCTTGACATGGTTCAGGTTCTTTTCGAGCAAATTATAGCTACAGAGTATGTATATCGGCATATAATTGTTTTATTATTTTTTCTGTTTTATTTTAGTTGACTTAAAGTTTAGCACTCTATGATTGCACACTTTCAGGTGGTTTTAGTTTATATTCGGTGTAGGTAGTGGTATGTATTGACTTTAGTTATTATGAGCAATGGAAACTTAGTGAAGTCATTACTATATGTTCATCAATTTTTGTACTCAATTTGGATTCGTGTTCAATGTAACCTTGAAGCTTCGTTCGTTTGTAGCCACTGACACAAAAAATGAGCAGGATCTACTAAATTGTTGGTTCGATTAGTATAATTATCTTAATTCAGTATTGACTGAGGATATGAGGTGGGGACACCTAGGAGAGGAGCTTAGGATTAAACATCTTGGAAAAAAGCAACAGCTGCCATGCCATTTAGCAGGCCATGGCTCTCTGCAAACACCAATTTGATGATTTGGCGCCCCTATCGCAAGATAAATGTAAGAGGAATTAGGTCATACTGTTGGATTCAATGATTCTAAATTTTAGGCTATGATGTTTTAATATGTCATTGATCTACAATGTGGTTGAGACTGTATCGCCTTGTTTCATTTTGCCAGAAAACTCATTTTTTTTTCAGTTTCATTTCATCCCAAACTTAGTGATTCGAAAGGCATTTCTGTTTTTTCAGAGTGTAATTTCAAAGGACACTTCTGATTGAACTAAATTAACTTTGGATGTAAGCTTAAATGTACTGTTTGAGTTGCCTAGGATAGTTCTGATTGGCTCTAGGTAGCATTTCTCCTATGCTTGAAGAATCTTGTGTGTACACTACTATGAAGGTGTTTAACATTTGGTGCGCCTTCAACTCTTAAGCTTTAAAATCTTTTATACTATTATTTGATAACCAAATAAACTATTGTTAAACTATCAGGGTGTAAGTACCTACTATCTCTGTAGAAGCTAAAACTTAATCATAATTTAATTGATCTGAAATTGGTAATAGGTGGTTAAGATTCTGCAGAATAATTAATGCCTTTTTTTTCCTTCTTATTTTCTTTAAAATTCTCATATGGCAGGGGGAACTCCTTAAAGGATCCAGCATCCAAGGCTTATGCACAAGTATTTGCTCCCCATCATGGTTGGGCTATAAGAAAAGCTGTTGCTGCAGGGATGTATGCCCTTCCCACGAGGGCACAACTGCTAAGAAAGCTGAATGAAGATGGTGAGAGCTTAACTATGATTTGCTTGTTTGCTATCTAATATAATCCTTCTCTTTCCTTTTCCTTGTTAAATAATTTTATTTGAAAAAAAAATTCACATTTTCTTTGGAAGGACAAGGAAAATAGAGAGAGTTAGGGACTCTCAATGGTATATAAACTCTTATCTTCTATCCTCTTAGTTGCTGTAATTTCTGTGTCAAAAAACTTGTAAAATGACCTGTTCCTTCAAATTTGTGGAGTTATCACCTATAAGTAAATACATTAGGCTTTTAAATTATCTGTTAGCAACCTTTTGGATTATTTGGCAAAAGAAGAAATTATGGAGATAAGAGTTGGGGTTTTAGCATCTTCATTGGCATCACTCTTCAAATAATTCCAGGAGGCCTCTTTTTCTTCTTTACTGACGCGCATTTTACTTTTTGATTTTTCTTTGTGTTTTGTTGGAACTGTTATTGTGGTGGATTGGTGGTTCACCTTAACTGCATTCTCTTTTATCTCTAACAAAATTATATGTCTATCTCTAATCTATTTAAAAAAAATTTATGTATCATTAAAAAAGAAATTGCAAGATTTTAGAAAATAGTTGTTTTTCCCTTTTTCCCTATTATGGGCCAATATTTATAATTTTCTGGTGGAATTCTTAATTAGTTGACGTGGCTAGGTATGTTATTCACAATTATTTTAATGCTATATTTTTTTCCTCTCTTGGTTTGTTTCAGAGACCTCAGCAAGGATTCAAATGCAGAATTACATTACTGCCTCAGCACCAGTCATTCTGTACATCAACAAACTCTTTCTCTCAAGAGAATTGGGTTTAGATTGGTAAAACATTTATTCACTAATATTTATATTCATCGTCCTTTTCTCTCAATACTTATAAACTCGATCTTATCAATTTGTGCCTAAATCAATCAAATACCTTTTAAACTGTTGTTTGTATATTGGAATAAACATCAATGCAACATGGTGTGATTCAGATTTCCTTTGATGCTTTGCATTAGAATGCTCAACTGTGTTGAACATCTGGTAGCAACTCGTATAATTGACAGATTATTGGGTAGTAATTCATGGAATTTCTTAGTTAAAAGTTCCATATGTAATATAGGGCTCTTAAATAGATCAATGAATATATCCAGCCATCAGCAATTTCAAAGTTATAATTAGTGGGTAAATAAGTTACTGTGAAATTACTGGCTGAATGATTGAAAGATAAATGAGATCCCACGCTGAGTTGCTGGTCCTAATCTTATGTGATAACTGTTTGGATTGTGCGTCCAGCTGTGTTTTAATATTTTTATGAACTAGACATCTACTTATGTCTCGAATCAGTAATATTTAATTCCTATAATTGATTAGGATTAGTGCTATTGGTATGTTCTTTTGAAGTTGGGGGAGATCTGTCACATTCTAATACTAACAGTACATAAACTTCAAGGGTGAATGTAATTAATGTTTTATTGATTTAGGAAAAGATCTTAGTGCTCTCTTTATATACTTCTTGATCAAGTGAAATTTTACTAAATTTAGTGAGATAATGATTTTGGATAGAGCATAAGAGCCATTTAAAGTATTTATCTAGCTGACCTCATCTAATGGAAAAAAGACTTTTATTTAGTTTGATTTGGTTGGTAGATGCACATACAGAACTTGGGAGTTCTTGTTGGTTAGCTGCTTCTGTCTCTTATATTAGGAGAAGGAATAATTTCTTCTTCCTTCGATTGAGAAAGTGATACCTTAACAGGATTTTCATGTACATCTTCCATCTCATGAGCTTTCCAGCTCCATGCTGAATCAGGGTTTCCTGATTCATCATCATAACTAGTACAAGTACTAATGATTGGTCCTAATTCATATCTTGTGTCATTCAGAGGAATAGGCTCATCATCATTAGGATTTTGTGATGAAGATGCATTCGTGGTAGAAGCATTTTGAATTCCTTGTTGTGACCGTCCTTAGACATTTGCAGAAGGCAATTTAACTGGCTCTCATTATCATCCTCCTAAGACAACATAGGAACAACAAGAGTTGGTCCAACAGAGAGCACTTTGTTATTTGATGAAAAGCTTATATTATTAGTTTGGTAGTGTTCTAAAACGTGTTAGGCGCTAGTCGGGCGGCGACCCAACACCTAACTCCTAGCTCGCCTAGGCGGGGCCTAGGAAATTAATCGGAAGTAGAAAATTTACATAATTAGGTTTAAGATTTGGTGTGATTTTGACAAATTAATCGCAGAGAAATGTTGTTTGAGCAATGAGTAAGATTTATAGAGTCAATTTGATGAGAAACTAACAAAAATTGAAGAAATTAGAGTTTTTTTTAAATTAGCGTTTATGTATCAAATTAGAGATTTTTAAAACTGGAGTTAATACTTAAATTTAAGGTTAGGGTTAGGATTATGGTGTAAAATTTGATCAGAAATCAACTTCAATTTCAAATTTTGAGTCGGTCAACGGCGGTCAATGGTTGTTGACCGGCGATTTTTGGGGTGTGGCGGCCATAGGCCGTCGAGCCTAAATGCGCCGCCTAGACGGCGCGTTCTAGAACAGTGTAGTTTGGTATTAAATTTTTTTTTGAAATGTTGGAAACCCCGCTGTCAAACCACTTGACCCGAGCTTAAGTGGAGTAGGTAAAACCCCCGATTTCCCCAAGTTCTTACAAGAAATGCACTTTCTGAACTCGAATCCAGAACTTGACAATCAACTCTTAAACCCTTTGTCACTAAGTCACATCCCTTCGGGACTAATTTGATATTAAATTGTTGTGGCATAAAAGTCACTTTGTTTGTGAAATAAAATTCGATAGTATTTGGTAAATATGATTTCTATTAAATATATAAGTATTTTAACAAAAGATAAAGCTTTAAAAATTATGTTTACCAAATATAAATTCTCTCTCTCTCTCGTAGCTGGTGATTCTATTTCATTGCAAAAGCCACAACTACTAATTACCAAGAACCATCGCAAATTTAAAAAAAAAAAAAATAATAATAATAATAATAATAATAATAATAATAATAATAAAAATTTCTGAAGTCAAACATAATAGATCATACTAGTATAATACAAGAAATAATGACAAATCCTTTTTGATGGTTTATCATTTGTATTTGTTTGAGGATTCAACTCTTTACCCCTAAAATAAGAATTGACCATTTACATATTTTAATTATCATTCAATTATTGGTTTTTTGTTTGTTTTTTTTAAATATTGGAAATTGTGCCGTCAAACTACCAGATCTGGGCTTAAGCGGGTGATTTAAAAGAATGTTGGGCAGTAAATTATATACATATATAAAAATTAAGGGTTGTTGAGATGAAAATGTTTGGATGAATGTGTTGGCAGATTGAGAGAGATTGAGAGAGAATTATGAATGAAAAAATTCGAAAAAAATGTTGGAGCGCTGATAGAGGAGAAGAGGAGAGAAATACAATTAATATGGTTCAGACATCTACAATATAGATATTTTAATGTCTCAGTGAGAAAATGAGAGGAAATGATATTATCACATATTAAGTGAGATCGAACAAGACTTCAATATAAATGGACATAAACCATAAATAAAGATTTATATTTTATCGAGTTCAATGAAATAATGATAGAAACAATCCATAGTGATTGAAAAGAGCTAAAGTTGTGAATTGTGATAAAGGTATCTTGGGTGGTATACATTTTCCGCGCTGCTCAGCAATATGAGTGCAATAATTTGACCAATTGTTGTTTTCTTTAGCTTCACGTGTAATAATGAATCAATAACTAATTGGTTGAGAGTTTGTTGTTGGTGGTGTTTTTGAGAGAGATTATTCCATTTTCATCTTAAATATAGCGAAAATTTGAAAAAAATTACAATAATTTTCATTTAATGTTGTAAAAGTGGATATGTTTTGCAGAAATTATAAAAGTGCATAATTTTCTATGAAATCTTGTAAAAAGATTATCAGTTTTCCATATTGAAAAAGTGAAACTTGATATAATTTCGAAATTTCAAGTAGAAAATTGATAAAATAAAAAATATTGTAATAATTTAGTATTCTCGCTATTTTTAGGGTGGAAATTATATAATTTTCCTTTTTTTTTTTTCAATTGATATTGAACTGACACTAATTGGTTCAGTTTGGACGAGTTAATTTATTATTTTAGTTGAAATTTTTGCTCAACACTACATCAAAATGCCAAGCAGAATACAAATGTTATATTTCAATTTTAACACAGCTCAATTTAAAACATGCATAACAAACTTAAAAATTCGAAAGTCAAGCAATAATAATATTGGGTCATTAAAAGTAAGATTTAATAGAGCATATTCTACAAGAACTAGTTGACAAATTTGTTTGTTGGTTTATCATTTGTATTTATTTGAGGATCATGCTTTTCAATGCTTAAAGTTTTTAAATACTAAAACATCTTACTGTTTCTGTTACATTTAACTTCGAATAAAAATAATTTTTTTGGTTTAATAATAGCGAAAATTATATCATGTGCCGGGTGTATATGTCATCTCTTTCACAGCAGACGGGTCCTACAATTGTGTGGAGCCCGCCTGCTCTAAGAGAGATGACATATACACTCGGCATATGATATACCACCTCTAGAGTCAATATGGACTCTCTTAAAAAAAAAAAAAATCCTAATGTATCTCTACCAAAAATTGGTATGTCAGAGGTATTCTTTGATATTCGTGCAAATTCTAGTCTATTTTGTATCGTGGATAAAAAAAATAGATGAAACTGAAAATTGGAAAAAATCGAATCTATTTATTTTCAAATATAATTGTTGGATATTTTAATTAAAAAAATCGAAGTGAACTGAATTATAATAATATTTTAACTAAAAATTCGAAACGAACCGAATTAATTGAATAGTTTAGTTTATTGAATTTTTTAAAATCTAATCATATTATGTTGTTATTTTATAATTATATTTGTTAAATTATTTAATTTATTTAATGTTTACTCATGATTAATTTCATGAAATATTTATATTTTTTTTACTTTGGTTATTATTCTTTTTATTTTCCTACATTTTAAATAATTTAAATGATGATTATATCTTATGAAAATTTTATTATTAGTTTAATTATGATTATTGGAACAGTTATAATATAAAATTTTTTAAATAAATGATAGATTGTTGTTAATGTTTTATTGTTGTTATTAAAAAATTTAAAAACCCGAATTGAATCGAACTGAACCGATAATTAAAAATAATGTAATTTTTCTATATAAAAACGATACATTTACTTTTTTTTTTCTTAAAAAAAGAATAATTATAATTACAAATTTTGAACTCCGAATCTTCTAAAACTTGGCCTTCAAATTTTGTATAAACAAGATCAAATTTCTTTTTATTAAATCTCCCAAAGAATAATTCATTTGATTGACCTTTTGTAGTATAAACAAGATCTCAAAGGTTCATGTTTAAGGCGATATATTTTATTTGGGAGTGATGAAGGGAAATAACTTTTAATTTTAATTTTAATTTTTATATATAATCTACCTAAACAAATTCAAACAAAAACCAAACATTATTCACTATACTATAGGCCAAGTATGTTTCTAAAATTGAGTGAGTGATAGATATTATTTATTTTTTTATTTTTTTTTAAAAAATATTTTCTTGGAAAAACATAGCAAACAAAACTGCAATAGGGTTGTTGATGGAAAAAAAATGAGCTACAAGAGGTCCTCAGGCAAGTGGTTCCTGACATTTTAGCAAATGATGGGAGCCATTTATATGGCGAAAATAGTATTAGAAGTGAGGTTGTATTTAGTATTGTAGAAAGAAAGAGAGTTAGAGAAAGAGTATTTTTGGGTAATCAAATTTGGCAGTTCCTTTACCTTTTTTATAGTGAAGTTGTTGGAGTTGGTACTCGGCGTGTCGATTTGTCATGTATTTCCTTGTAAATATGTGTATGAACATTGTTTTGTTATGAATAAAATTTACAGTTTCGTCAATATTTTACTATTAGAAATGGTAAAGACGTACTAGACCTAGGAATGATTAAGTTATAATGTAATTGCAAAAGTGTCGCAATTGACATTGAGAAACATTGTAACAATATCATTCTTAAACTGTTCCTGGTCAAGGTTTACATTCTTGGTCCGAAAGTAAACCCAGGAGACTGGTACATGTCATATATCAGAATATTAGTTTCCGGTGGTTTATCTCAATGAGCCACGAGTCTAGGGAGTAGGGGTGAGCAAAACCGGTTTCGGTTCCGGTTCCGCATGGAATCGGTACCTACCCGGAAAAAATCGGTTCCTAATTAAATGGAACCAGAACCTACCCAATTAAATAGGGTCCCTATTATTCGGTTCCAATTCGGTTCCAGTCCGATTCCGGTCCAGTTCTGAATTACCCTATTAATATAACATTATCATTTAATAGCAAGTAAGCGATTAAAGAATTTTTATAGCATAACTCAATTGTCACCACTCGCAGTTTACGTGTTGCATTAACAATGGAAGTTTTTGAGTCTGAAGTTAGGCAGTTAATGGAAGCAATAATGTCTCTTAAATTTTTTTATATTCAGTTCTGTCTGATTGCAAGAATTATGAAATGCTTTACTGCAAAATTTACAGTTTATATTCATATATTGTGAAGGGAAATATCATATTCAACTCAACCATTGTTGATTTATTTATCGGACATACCATCAACTTGGCCCACATCATATCCTAGCTTTTTGCTTTTAATCTAGATTAAAGGAAGCTTGTGGGATTTGAGGGTAGATCCGGAACCGATGCTCACCCCTACTAGAGAGACTCGTATAGACATGTAGGTGTTCATGGTGGATGAGCACTGAACGACTCACGGAAGATTCCTAATAGATGGTACGCTTGCATCAATGAGAACCTTCTCGAGTTGAGTAGCATAGTGGTTCTTTGACTTGAGATACCACAGTGGATATATGAGTTATCCTCCACACTTTGATGACAGTCACGTCTTTGACCTTTTTAGGTTAGACCTCCGCCTGTTCGTTGGGTGTGGACTGATGCTCATGATATCCGGTGATGTGTCCATATAGGATTCGTCAATCCTGCGTACAGGATTTAGGTATCCAGTTCATGAGATTGTGATTTATCAAATCCATGGTCATGGTACACTCGGAAATATGTTCTGAGTGTTATTGAGAAATCACGAATCTATACGTCGACGAGATAATACCTTATGAGATTTGACGATTATATCTATGTCTCTGGTATTTATCCGGATACCTGTGACAGAAGGATTATATACGTTGCGAAGATCTCAACTTGTATGGTTCAGCGAGAATATCTGTGGTCTTCATAATTTATGAGTGGGTAAATTATGGACACGAGATTTGATCCCGTGACAGATATACCTTAACTTAGAGAGTCTCACATAATCAAAAATACTCGTATAGCACTAGGGCGATTTATAACGAATAATATTGATTATTTAGAAATCGTTTAACGGTTAAACGAAAATTACACATGTGAGTTATTCGGTAATTTCCTAAATTAATATGTATGTGTATTAGATACATAATTTGATTAGATGCGTATTAATTAATTATCGAATAAATTTTGGTGCATATGTCAACCTTGAATGTATTTTAACATTTATTGTAAAAGTAGAAATACATTATACATTTGATTAAATGGATTAATTAATTAAAGTGTTAATTAATCAATTTATTAAATAAATATATTGGGAATTATTAAGTATATAATTCACATGTATTAGACATGTGTAGGATGCTTTATAATGTTGATATTTGGCTTTGTTGGAAATTAGTGGAAATAGATATTTATTTTGATTTGTTGAATTATTTTTAATAAATCAAATAAATTGATTTTTCCTCTCTCCCACTAACTTCATAATTTCGGCCACCTACCATTTGGGAACGATTCCCATTTCTTCAAAACAACAACAAAGAGAGAGCAATAGTAAAACCTAAGTGAGATAAAAATTTGTGGAATCAAAATCAAGCTTTAAGCTTAAAGAATTTGGGAATTCAAGGTAAGTTTCTTAATCATTTGGCTAGGAAATTGTTTCTTTTGCTTGGTGAGAATACATTTGATGTTTTGATTTCCTATTCTCTTGAATGGGTGTTTTTTGCTTGTTGGATGATTGTTGGGAACTTATTAAGCATGTGTGATGATTATTCGAACTTAATAATTATTATTTGAATTCAATTTAATTTAGGATATTAAAGTTGTCATTCTAGAATTTCTATTCTACTTCATAGAAACCTAGAATTGTTTTTGGGTGTTTTTGGTTGTGGTGAGACTTTAAGAATATTGGATTGATTATTATAATGCTAGATTGAAAGCCAATTTGGTGGAAATTTGATTAATTTGATTAATTGAAATTTCTAGGGTTTGTGCCAAATACTAAATTGGGGCTTTTCATTATATGGATTAAATTAGATATATTAGATATATAATAATCATTTTGTAGTGTTTTGGAAACACTTAATTGTGTAATTGACACTTTTGGACTAAAATGAGCAAAATGCAAAAAGTTTGCACTTTGGGTAATTTTCGGCTAAAGGGTAATTTGGGTAATTCCAAATTTAATTTGGGATTAAATATTAAAATAAATAGTTTATTTTAATAGTTCAAAGAAAATTTTGAAATTCGAAAAATCAAAATTTTCACGTTCCGCTGCGTGACCCCGCAAAACTCTGCTAATACGCCAACATAAGTATATTTGAGGACGTCTTTTGGTCCAACCAGACATGTGGTGGGTGCTGATCGGTTTTTCCCCTCCGTAGGTAGAGGTATTATTAGGGGTGGGCGCGGTTCGGTTTGGTTCGGTTTTTGCTAAAAACCGAACCAAACCATATTTTACGGTTCGAATTTTTTACCTCTCAAACCAAACCATTAAATAACGGATTGGTTCGGATTGAAATTTTTTAAACCAGCGGTTTACGGATTGGTTCGGTTCGGTTTACGGATTATTATATTTAAAATAAATTTTTATCCAACTAAGTGAAGACAAAAAAAAAAAAAAAAAACTAGTCTATCAAACAAATAGTATGAAATGATAGGGTGTAAGCTGTGACTCCAGGGAACACATGCACTCCATAAAGAATTGAAAAATGAAGCACAATTAATTATTGTATTTTTTAAAAATTACCTCGAATAATGATGTTACAATCATTCTAATTAAGAGACAAATCCAACATCTTACTTTCAAGAATAATGATGCTAAAATAAAACAAAAAAATTAAGAATAAAAGTATTAACAAATAAATTGAAGAATAAAAGTATTAACAAATAAATATATTAACAAAAAATTAAGAATAAAAGTATTAACATACTAATAAAAAGAAAACATATAATAAAATTAAATGAAAAATAAAAATACAATTTTTTTTATAAAAATATATAATTTTTTTTTAATTATAACGGTTCGGTTCGGTTTAACAGGTGCGGTTCGGATTAGCTCCTGAACCGAACCGTAAACCGTTTGGTGAGCCAATCCGAACCGCAAACCGAACCGTTAGAAAAAAAACCGTAAATTCGGATCGGTTTGGTTCGGTTTGCGTTTGGTTCGGTTCGGTCGGTTTTTTTGCCCACCCCTAGGTATTATGGAGATTTTGTTAGGAGCCTAGAGGATTGGTGCTCCTTGGGCTTTTAACTTTAAGCCACATAGTGCCTGGTTGTTGGAGAACCCTTTGTGTTCGTATACACATAGCGCTTGATTGATGGGCATCATGACATGACAATAATTTCAGGAGAGCTCGGGGTTACCTCACGTCGATCTCTTTTTCTAGTGAAACTTAGGAGTTCCAATGGATGTGTGGCAATGGAGACTAATCTGGAGAAAATAGTAATTTTTTTATTAAAAGTGAGGTTGTATTTATTATTGTAGAAAGAAAGAGAGTTTGAGAAAGAGTGTTTTTGGGTAATCAAATTTGGCAGTTCCTTTACCTTTTATAGTGAAGTATCTTTGAGGACATCTTTTGGTCCAACCGGACATGTGGTGGGTGCTGATCGATTCTTCCCCTCCGTAGGTAGGGGTATTATGGAGATTTGGTTAGGAGTCTAGAGGATTGGTGTTCCTTGGGCTTTTAACTTTAAGCCACATGGTGCCTGGTTGTTAGAGAACCATTTGTGTTAGTATACACGTAGCGCTTGATTGATGGGCTTCATGACATGACAAGAATTTCAGGAGAGCTCAAGATTACCTCACGTCGACCTCTTTTTCCAGTGAAACTTAGGAGTTCCAATGGATGTGTGGCAATGAAGACTAATCTGGAGAAAATAGTGATTCTCTTATTAAAAGTGAACTTGTATTTAGTATTGTAGAAAGAAAGAGAGTTAGAGAAAGAGTGTTTTTGGGTAACTGTTTTTGGGTAACCAAATTTGGCAGTTGTTTTACCTTTTATAGTGAAGTATCTTTGAGGACGTCTTTTGGTCCAACCGGACATGTGGTGGGTGCTGATCGGTTCTTCCCCTTCGTAGGTATGGGTATTATGGAGATTTCGTTAGGAGCCTAGAGGATTGGTGCTCCTTGGGCTTTTAGTTTTAAGCCACATGGTGTCTGGTTGTTGGAGAACCCTTTGTGTAGTATACACGTAGCTTGATTGATGGGCATCATGACATGATAATAATTTCAGGAGAGCTCAAGGTTACCTCACGTCGACCTTTTTTTCTAGGGAAACTTAGAAGTTCCAATGGATGTGTGGCAATGAAGTCTAATCTGGAGAAAATAATGATTCTCTTATTAAAAGTGAGCTTGTATTTAGTATTGTAGAAAGAAAGTGTGTTAGAGAAAGTGTGTTTTTTTTGGATAATTATGACCCATAACATCACTATTTTGTAAAGAACATGGTGTTCTTGTACAAAATTAACTATGTGACAAAGGAAATTACTCTTTTATCATTTGTAATTGGATTACCTGGATATATAAATGATAAAAGTCCATATGATTAGTACCAGATTAATAAGATATGAGACAGTATTAATTCACTAAGGTTTAATCATTAATTATCCCTAGTCGTAGTATTATCGAGACTCGACATCGATAATGCGGAATATGCTAGTATTACACTTGTGTGCGTTATGGAAGCTTAACGGCATAGTTATCATATATTTGGGTATTGGATACTCATGCAAGTGTAATAGGAGGTTCTGTTTACCGATGGTACGGGAACAGCTTCGCTCTGGATAGACCCCTCGGAATCCCATTGGTAGTATGACTATGTGTCTATGGGAATCCGAATCAGGGTAGATGTATATGGTCTTAACCTGAGACTTGCATCGCTAATACTTGCGACAATCAGTATACTTTGGTTTTGGTCGTCCGGGGCTTTAACAGGTTCTGTGTACGCATCTTCTAGGTATACCGAGAATCGTAGTGTATTGGGTGTGATGTCAAGATGGAAGTATCACTCCAGTCATATGGAGATGATGATCACGCAGGGATACAGAACTGGTACTCTATAGTGCTATAGCCATCGAGAAAGTATGACTAGGTCATGACTTTTCGATAATAAAGAGACTAGTTGCTAGTGATTCGATATATGCTTCGTACGAGGCAGACACAACTTCAGCCCCAGGCCTAGCATGTGACATCTGATATTGGATCGTAATACGCAATACTATGTATACTACGCCTGTCAAAGATCTTGCATTCCTTTAAACAATATTTCTGGAGAATTGGGTAGGCACGGTGCTTTGCTAGAAGCCAACCATGTCTTGTAAATCGATAAGAACGTGGTACCGGGTACGCACATATTCGGATAGTCCGATGACCGTATTTACTGCCAACATATTCAGGGATCTCTTGGGTCGCCTCCCAAGATTCACACCGATGACAATTGACTCGAACAGAATTAATCTGAGATTAATTATGAGAGAGCGAAAATTAATCTAGGATTAATTACGGCAAGAATTTATCTGGGATAAAATTCGGATAGAAGAGAGAGAACGATTAATTTGGAATTAATCGATTAAATAACATATTGGATATATTAAATGAAATCGGATTTCAAAGCGGAATTAAAATTGGATTTTAATTCGGGCGAACGAATTAATTTAGAATTAATTCGCTAGCGACTTTCGTAATAATTTTGCTAGGCATTATTATTTATTTAAATTAGATTTAATTACGTCGCAACGAAAAATTCGTTTAGTTCGGAATTAAATGAACCCGGGCCCGAGCGAAGTTGCATGTTGAGTTAGCCGACTTAAATTTGGAATTTAAAAGTGGTGGGACCCACTTCACTTACATCAAATTTGGACATTTGATGGAAGTGGTTAGGCTTGATTTTGGGTTTGATTTGTTGACAAGTAAGGCTTGACTTTGCTTATACTACACTCAAACCAAATTCAACACACAACCTAAGTATAAATTAACTTGTTGACTTTGGAAGTGTAATAAGGTTACTATTCACAACAACCTATTCTCTCTTTTTCCTCACAAAATGTGAGCTTCACCTCTCTCCCATGGTTTTTTGTTGTAAAATTCTACAAAGCTAGCACTTTCAGGAGTCAAAGGAAGGTGATAGGGAGACTCACCCATGAGTTTGGAACAACAAAGAGGGCTTGGAGCTTCCATCATCCATGGAAAAGTTTTGAACTTCAACCGATCATTGTGAGTATTTTCCGCAACTCTATTTGATTATTCACACACGAATCACGCTTAGAGATCCCGTGGCATGTCTAGGACACTAACAATGGTATCAGAGCGAGATCTAAGCTTGATTTGGATTATAGGGTTTGTAAACTTTAATTTGGGATTTTATTCTTGGAGCTTGATTTTTCCTAAATTGATGAGTTGGTTGTGTTTATATAATGTTGAATTGGATTTGTGCATCTTTGAAATTGAGAAAAATTGATTAGATAAAAAATCCCCAATTTCTCATCATGGCTGAAAAGTACCCTAGGATTGCTCATGGTTAATTTTTTGAATTAGACAATTGGATATGTTGATTCACATGAAATTGAATGTTAATTGTTGATTTAATTAGATTGAAATCAAAATTGGATGTTAATTTCATGTATTGCCGTGAGATATGAAGCATGTTGGAAAGATTGATTTTGATTAATTTGTGTTTGACATAAATTAGATGTTAAGCATGATTAATTAGATTAATTAGTGTTTTGGAAATACTAGATTAATTAATTAATTGTGTTAATTACACTTGAAATGGATTAATATGTAATTTGGAATAATATATTAATCTAATTTGTTGTATTTGGGCTAATGGGCTTGGTTGGGCCAAATTTTGGTATTGGATCATATTTGGGCCTAAACCATTTCCATAAAGTCCAAAAATATGACATTGGGCCTAAATTGATTTTATGGCATATGGTGATTCCTAACTATGGCCTTGGCATCTTGGGTTTGATCCATAATGGCCAAAGCTTATGCCTAAAGAATCAATTGAAAACACATTGGACTTTAATTGAATAGTATTGGATGCTAATTGGGCCTTTGAGACCCAATTGGATTGGATTTGGAATCCAAGTCCTTAAAGGCACTATTGAAAGTGTAATTGTTTAATTTGGAATTAAACATGAATTAATATTGGATACAATTTAAATTGGATTTAAAATTATAGTTCGATATAATTCAAGAATACGTACTTTGAGTATTTATTTTTAAACCAGTTGGACTCGCTCAAATCAAATCATTGTTTGAACATTGGATGGTCATTAATTCAAAGATTAATTAATTGGATTAGATTGATTGAATAACATGCTTTGTGTGAATACTTGGATGTATGGTATGAATAATGTATATAAGATGGATATTAGAAGGGTGAGGGCAATTTTGGAAATTATTGTAATAAATTTAGAATTTATTAAATTGGACCTGCGTGTCCAGCCTATTATCTCTATTCTCTTGTATTTCTCTTCTCACCAATTCCCCTCAATGTTAATGAGATTTCTTTTAGTGTTATGTAATTGGATAGAAGTATGAATAGTGCTAGCGGGAGATAGGAAATTGAGAGATTTGGTCTAGGAACAATTTGTTATATATCCATCCGCATATCATTATTAAATTTTATCGCGCCTTATTATGATTTTAGAATGCATGTTTAAGGGTGCATGATGAGACCTAATCAAAGATAATAAATTGGTTGCCAATTTACGCGAAAAAACCCTCAATACAATATTAAGTGTTTTTCCTTCCATTGAGTGGTTCTCTCTCAAGATCCAAGATTGGCATTGGTTTGTTGGCCAAAGTCAAGACCTTTGTCCATCGCGGATGTGTTTGAACCGCGGATGTGTTTGAACCGCGTAAGCTTTGTTCCATATCATATGTCTTGGGCGGTTGTGACTTGTTGGCCAAAGTCAAGGTCACTTCTAGTTCATCAACTTCGATTACGAAGCTTTCCCACTGTCAATGGGTCACACTTAACTGGAATCATTAAGTTTGTTGAGCCAAAGCCAAGGCTTAGTTGATTCAGAGGAAACAGATTAGGAAATATATTGGATATATTTACATTTATTGGATATATATTTCGAACTTGGAGGTCCACATACTGGATCTAGGAATTGGATGGGATCCAATTGATCTTAGAGATCTACCTAGTTAAGTTTCATACAACTTGTTGGCCAAAGTCAAGGTTGTGTGTTATTTAACGGGATCCTAGCCCACTAGGAATAGGTTTCCCGAGTACTCCACAGAGGGTTAGAGGCTCGCCGAAAAATAGTGGAGACAAGTATTAAATTTTCAATTTCGTTTAGATACTTGCCAATACGCGCTCATTTTATTTTTCGTCATTAATTATATATAAATATATTAGTTGGACTAATATTCAATTGTTGTTTTAATTAAACAGTTGGATTGTATTCAAACTACTTCATTGTAGTTGGTTATATAGTTGAACTATAGTAATCAATACATTTGAAAGTAACCAATCATTTATAGTTGGTTATATAGTTAGACTATAGTAATCATTACATTTGATTATACCCGAAATCGTTGATTGGATAGTTGGACTACATCAATCAAAATGACTTGAAAGATTAGCGTCAAAGGACATAATCCTGGGTGAAAATGTCTTTAACGGCGTTAATTTTCAGATTGGGAAAAGAATCTCAGGATAGTCTTGGGAGCTGAGAAGTTACTCTATTTGATAGAGAAACCTCTCGGGCATGAGCCCGAAGTTAAGCAAATAGTAGAGCATGAGCTTTAGAAGACTCATCGTGATGATAACTTTAGTGCTCAATCCCTTATACTTGCTACAATGACTCTTTAATTTCATCGTCGGATCTAAGGATTAGATCCTTGTACCATGATGTTGAAATTAAAGGATCTTCATAGATCTAACCTTAGATCTTAGAAGTACGAATTGCAAAAGAAGCTCTTTCACTCGCGCATGTCAGAGGGTATATCTGTCGAGCACTAGGTGTCGTAGATGATTGCTGACATCGAACAGCTAGGTTAGCTGGGCATTACCCATGAGGCCGAGACTTCTATAGATTTGATCTTACAGTCTCTGCCCAAATGCTGGGGCGGGTTCGTCATGAACTTCAACATGATGAACCGAGAGAAAACTCTTGGAGAGTTAATGGCTATACTCAAGGAGGAAGAGCAGAGCTTCTAAAAGGGCAAGAAGCATAAGGCGCATCTTACTTCGATATTCCAGAAGGCCAAGGCTTGGCCGAAGGCTTCTGGGGGTGTGAAGAAAAGGGGCAAGGCTGAATCATCACAGTCTTCTGGGAAGACAAATGACATATCCCAAGATGTTTGCCTAAACTGTGGAAAACGGGGTCACTAGAAGAGTGACTGCCGTATGGACAAGGCAGACATAAAGGAAGTGAAGGTGGGGCAAGGCTCCGGCTTCAGGTATGTTTGTTATAAACATGTCCACTACTTGTTTTAAAATTGAATTTTAGATACTGGTTGTGGTGCATAAATATATGTACTGATTTAACATGATCTACTGATTAGCAGAAGACTGGCTTCAGATGAGATCGACCTACAAGTCGGAAACAGGACGAGAGTCGCTGTTTTGGTCGTAGAAACCTAAGTTTTGGAACTGCCTTTGGGGGCATGTACTTAAATTAGGAGACTGTTATAATGTACCTAGTTTGACTAAGAACATTATCTCTGTATCTAGTTTAACCCTTTGAGGGTATACCTTTGTATTCTGAAACACCGGGTGTTATGTCTATAAAGTTGATATTGAGATATACACATTAGATGTGAATAACCGTATTTATATTTCGAATATAAATGAATCTCAAACATATTAAATGACAAACAAAAGGCTCAAACTGAGTAAATCAGATGAGACTTATTTGTGGCATGTCTTCTGGGACACATTAACAAGATTGTATATCCACACTTTCGAAGAGTGGATACTAGGTTGGATTTGATCCTAATTCAAATGATGTTTGCGAATCTTGTTTATTAGGCAAAGTGCCTAAAATACCTTTTAATGGTAAAGGTGCAAGTGCCACTGATCTGTTAGCCCTCGTTCATAGTGACGTAAGTGGGCCCATGTCTAGCTAGGGTAGTGGTGGATATGAACACTTCGTAACCTTTACGGATGTGGCATCACATTATGGTTATGTGTATCTTATGAAACACAAGTCGAAAATTTTGGACAATTATGACCCATAGCGTCACTATTTGTACATATCATGGTGTTGTTGTACAAATTAACTATGTGACAAAGGAAATTGCTCTATTATCATTGGTGATTAGATCACCAAGATGTATAAATGATAGGAGGTCCTTATGATTAGTTCCTGGATTGAGATGATATGAGACAGTATCAATCCATGAAGGTTTAATCATTAAATATCCCTAGTCGTAGTATTATCGAGATTGGACATCGATAATGCGGAATAGGCTAGTATTACACTTGTGCGCGTTGTGAGGGCATAACAGCATAGTTATCATATATTTGGGTATAAGATACTCATGTAAGTGTAGTAAGAGGTTGTGTTTTACCGATGGTACGGAAAACAGCTTCGCTCTGGATAGACCCCTCGAAATTCCATTGGTAGTATTACTATGTGTCTATGGAAGTCCCAATCAGGGTAGGTGTATTTGGTCTTAACCTGAGACTTGCACCACTAATACTTGCGACAATCAATGTACTTTGGTTTTGGTCGTCCAGGGCTTTAACAGGTTATGTGTACGCCTCTTCTGAGTATATTGAGAATCGTAGTGTATTGGGTGTGATGTCGAGATGGAAGTATCACTCCAGTAATAGTGAGATGATGATCACATAGGATGCGGAATTGGTTCTCTTATATGCTGCAGCTATCGGGATATTATGACTAGGTCATGTTTATCCGATTATAGAGACTAGTTACCAGAGATCCGATATGTGCTTCGTACGGGGCAGACACAATTCCAGCCCCAGGTCTTGCACGTGACATTCGATACTGGATCGAAATACGCAATACTACGTATACTACACCTGATATAGATCACATATTCCTGTAAGGATATTTCTGGAGAATTGGGTAGGCATGGCGCTTTGCTAGAAGCCAACCTTGTCTTGTAAATCGGTATAAACGTAGTACTAGGTACGTACGTGTTCGGATAGTCCGACGACCGAATTTACTGCCAACATATCCGGGGATCTCATGGGTCGCTTCTCAAGATTCACCGATGACGTATGACTCGCACTTTATTAATCTGGGATTAATTAGATGAGAGAGAGAATTAATATGGGATTAATTATGGAGATATTTTATCTGGGATAAAATATTTATTAAAGAGAGAAAACGATTAATTTGGAATTAATCGATAAAATAATATATTCGATATATTATACGAAATTGGATTTCGACACGGAATTGAAATTAGATTTTAATTCGGGCGAACGAGTTAATTTAGAATTAATTCGTTAGCGACGTGAATAGTAATTTTGTTAGGCATAATTATTTAATTAGACGCAACGGAAAATTCGTTAATTTGGAATTAGCGAACCCGAGCCCGGGAGTGTTTGCGGACGCACTCGCATTTCGAATTCAAGTGCGGCCACAAGTCACATCAAGCGTCAAATCACTAGTCAATCAATTGATGTGATGTCTAGTCACTTTGAGTGATTTGACAACTTGTCATTGTGATTGATGGTGTGGTTGTTGAAAAGCTTTAATGCTTGTACCTTTTGACTTTTGGAAATTCAAAAATATGGTATATGTTTAATTGATTTTTGGAATTCAATTAATTCAACACTTTTTCTCTCACCATTTCTCTCCTCTCTCTCACGGTCTTGGACCACTTCTTCTTTTCTATTTTCTGTCAAAAAGTCGAGAATAGCAAGGTGAAGCCATGGTGATTTTTGTGGCAAAAATCATCAAGAGCTAGCACTCAAAAGAGGACATATAAATGTGATAGGGAACCGCACACATGAGCATGGAATACACATCACAAAGCTTGGAGCTTGAGATCATCCATGGCCGAATTTGAAAGAGAAAATGGAGCAGTTTGCCGAGAGTTCAAGGAGCTTCAAAGGGCATAAAAAGTTTTGTTCTTCGTCACATCGCTCAACCGATCAATGTAAGTATTCCGCAACTTCTTTGATGTATTCGCACGTATGTTTCATCGCTTTATTCGATCCTTGGGACCGGAAACACAACAATGGTATCAGAGCGAGTTAAAGCATGAAACTTGAATTTAGGGTTAAAATTGGGTGAATTATATTGAGCATGATTTGATGAAATTGTTGATTGAGTATGCTTAAATGATGTTTAATTGAAGTTTGATTGGATCCATTTTTGCCCAATATCTTAGCTTGGCCGAATGGTATAATGCCCTAAATGTCTTGGTATTTTTTGATTTTAATCATTGGATGAGTTGGAATCATGTTGGGAATGTTGATTTAGGATTTAATTGGATTGAATTCGGAATCAATTTAAAAAAAACCTAAATTACCGAGACTTTAGTAGCATGAAATGGGTTTGATTTTTGATTAAAATGTGTTGGACATGTTTTGATGTTAGTAAGCATAATTAATTTGGCTAATTGATGTTTTGGAAATGTTAATTTGGGTAATTAATTATGGCTTACACTTTGAGAAATTAAATTGTGAAATTGGAATTTTGGAATTTATTATGTTGGGCTTAAATTGGATTTGGGCTTGAAAAGTTGTAATTGGGCTTATTGGGCTTGGTTGTACCAAGATTGGGTTTAGGCTAAATTGGTTGGATCCAATTGGGCCCAAAACCATATCCATAAAGTCCAATTATGACTAATGGACCTTTAACTTTAATTGGGCCTAATGGGCCTAAATTAGTTTCTAGGCATATAAGGGTGATTCCTTTAAATGGGCTTTAGTCTTTGGGTTTGACCCAAGTTGACCAAAAGTCCATGCCTTAAGAAATTAATTAAAAGTCCATTGGACTTTAAATTAAATTGACATTGGATGTTAATCGGGCTTTAAGACCCGTAACGATTAGATTTGGAATCTAAGTCGTAAAGGTTCGTTAATAAAGTGTAATATTTAATTTGAATTAAATAATGAATTAGTATTAAATACATAATAAAATGGATTTAATGTTGTAGTTTAATTTAATTCAAGAATTCGTACTTTGAGTACTTATTCGCAAAACGAGTTTGACTCGAGCAAAATCAAATCGTTGTTTGAACATTGGATGGTCATTAATTATCAGATTAATTAATTGGATTAGATTGATTGATAACATGCTTGTGTGAATACATGGTTGCGATGCATGAATAATGTATATTGGATAGATATTAGATGGGTGGGGCAATTTTGGAAATTGTTGTAATAAATTTAGAATTTATTAATTGGACATGCATGTCCAGCTTATTACCTCCTTACTCTTTGTATTTCTCTTCTCACCTATTCCCCTCAATGTAAATGAGGTTTCTTTAGAAGTGTTATGTAATCGGGAGAAGTAATACATGTGCTAGCGGGAGAGAGGAAGGAGAGATTTGTTCTAGGAACAATGTGTTGAGTATCCATCCGCATATCATTATTATATTTTATATGCGCCTTATTATGTGTTTAGAATGCATGTT